>JAECUM010059357.1:0-23332 GCA_016617855.1 Megalonaias nervosa | reverse complement strand
ATATATATATATATATTGTTACGTATCGGCTCGTTTAAAGTAACATAAAGAAAAGAGTGACAACAAGCTTTGTAAACTTTCATAAAAATAATTTATTTCCCTAGAAAACACGGTGAAAAGGTAAATATATGAAACAAGACTTACGATTTACGAAGAAGATCCAAAAATTTGTCCTAATATTGTGAAAACACAAGTCCTGTGACTAAACAGTTCTAAATTGACGTAGTCTGAATCTCAACTCCGTTCCAAGATGGCGGATGATGATGTCAGACGAAGGTTAAACACAAATGTCCAGAATTTTCACTGTGAATCACAATTTGTATTGTTCTGTTCCAATTTAGAAATAATTTCAGCAAATGTCTTTGTCCAAAGCCAGTTGTGTAGTTCTCTAGGGAAAATAATTATTATTCAGAAGGTAGACGAAGTAGAACTATCCTCAATAACAAAACACATGTTATTCTTCATACGTACGAACGAACAACTCTTTCCAGCACAAAAGAATACCTTCTTAAGGTACTGAAAACTCTCTAAGATGTTAAAATATGACTCTCCAATATGACTCTAGACTAGTTCGCAGGTACCTGAGTATTTTAAAGCAAACTAATACGTCATTTCGTGTACAAGCACGAAGAAATCATGCGATTTCGAAATATTGCCAACGTAGTATAGAATGTCAACAAGTATTATTAGTAACGACCGTGGTCACAGCCAATCATTTACATAGCTATTTCCGACTGTTTACTTGAGTCGACAAAACCGTCATGCAAAAATTGTGCTTACGAGTCACATTTACGTTCTAAATAAACACGATGTTTCTAACAAAATATCAGACCCTGCGAACATAATCATCATCATAATAATAATTACATTTAATGATATAAAAATGAAATAAAAATGAAATAAAAATAAAACAGAAAGAATTAGAAAAAATTCAAATCTTACCACACATGTAGTTTAACTACAGGGTCGTAACAATACATATATATATATATATATATATATATATATATATATATATATATATATAACTATATATATATATATATATATATATATATATATATATATATATATATATATATGTGTGTGTGTGTGTGTGTGTGTGTGTGTGTGTGTGTGTGTATGTGTGTGTGGTAACTTTCTTTCATTGCTAAGGTCGGGCTATATATACCTCCGAACTGTAATTTAAAGTAAGCGCAATTCTTCGTAGAAGAGATTTGCAATCATGTATGTGTGCAAAGCGTAATATTTGACCATGCTCACTGAAGCACTTCCCGCTGTCGAATCGTCCGTTTCGGAGGTGCCTAATTTTGCTGGTAGTTGACCTCTTCAATTCCTGAAATCGGTAAATCCTTCATGTAGTCCGTAATCCCATAATGCCTAAATAGATGCGATCAGTTTTGAAAAACTCCGGAACTTGTTAAATTAGCTCTCCAGCTCGCCTTCTCCAGCTAGCCCGACAATCTCTCCAGCTCATCCCACGCTTTCTCCAACTCACCCTACTGACTATCAAACTCACCCTACGATCTGTCCAGCTCGCCCTACGATCTGTCCAGCTCGCCTGCTGCAGCTCATCGTACGATCTCTCCAGTTCATAAATTTTCAACGATTTGGCATGTCGTACAATAGTGTAGTAAACTGGGGGCTTGTAGTGCCAACACTTTCATATTTATCAACAAGCTCACTGATGTCAACAGAATGTCTTTCACAGGATATCAGCTTTATTGACATCTTAATCGCCCTACTTTAGTGAGTTTTTCAGATCACAACTTCTACAGCAATTAACATACACATAGCAAATTCGTGTACTATGAGGTACTACTGACCATTTAATTTGTTCTTTAGGAGGTGGAATTTGCTTTGTGCTGTGATATTTTATTATTTATTTATTTTATTTTTTTGCCAGTAAATTAATAGATATAGTATAGTGTTATTTTACTGTAAATCAGAGCACCTATTGACAGAGTGAGTTGTTTGAAAGTGTCAGATCCCTGCCCCAGAACATTAGATTCTTAACCCACCCCACCCCCCAACTTAACATTTTACGTATCGGACTTTAACAGTGGAGGAAGAGTTCAGCAACATCACACATGTATATACGGAGAGGCAAACAGATGGATAGTTAGACTGTATAACATTTCTGCCGTTTGAAAGCACGTAAATAATAATATTATTTCATTGAGTGCATACGGAAATCTTCTAACCTATAGAACAGTATCCTGAGCTAAATTGATGATTACAATTAAACTTAGTGCTTACGAGTCTTTCCGAATTGTAAATCTGTAGAGGGTGAGTCATAGTCCAACACAGCAGCCACATTACGTGTCACACCTAGGTAGGTCATTCAAACTATTAACCCATGACTTTTAGTGTAGATATTTTCCTATGGAATTAAATGCTTTGTTTACAACTGATGTATGCCTATATCGTGTTGTCACAGAAGTCATTGCATTGAGATTAATGAATAGGCTTTAATGCGACCACGTTTGTTCCAGAGACCGACTAGGATTTATCCAGAGTCGAAAGGACATTACAAATGGTGGTTTTCACTTATCGATGTCATTAAATCTAGGACCAAGTACCTGTAAATATAGATGGCACAGAACACTGAAAGTAAAATTTGATATCAGAGTGCATTCTTCTCATAATAATTTGCCACTGAAATATTTAAAACCCTTTATCACCTTGGTCAATACATGATTATGCGGAGGTCGTATTGGGTCAAGGTATAACCCCAATCTAAAGACATAGAAAATATCGGGTCACATGGATGGCATCCATAGAGATAAATCATTTTTAGTCTAGTCTTTACATCCCATATTATTTCCACTGCGGGAAACATAAACATGAATTTATTTACATTACAAAAGAATGTACTGGAGAAACTTATTACTACTACTACCACTACTACTATTATCTGGTCGCATCTGTAGCATATAATATCTCTATTTTTGTCTACCTTCGTTATCAGTCATATTGTTATTTGACTCAGTCAGCAGCATCCTGAGGGAATATACAGATTGTTGTTGAAATCATTGTGGAGTTTTGTGCTTGGCTTACTTCGGGGCCATTTGTTGCCCATTGCTGTTGCACTGACTTGAAATAATGTTGGTTATTGAAGCTTTACAGAGTATTATATGCTGGCCGAAGAGTTGGTGCGGCTATCCACGAATCCTTGTAAGATTGGGGGCCTTCCTAATGTGTTATGTTTGTTCAGGGTGTACAAACTTGCATTGTGATGAAGTTTACATTGATGGCCTGAGTGATGTTAGCAGGGGGAGTCTCTCACAAAAATACTTTGAATTTTGCCTTTCTCTTGCTCACAAAATGTACGACCTTTGATTTTATTAGTAACAATAAAAGTAACAGTTTGAGTAATGCATGACATAAGGGCCAAGCAAAAATTTTATAGTGTCATTATTTTACAGTTTTCAGAGTTTTGCTTATCGACGTAACATGTGTATGGCGTACTGTGACATAAATTATTCAAATTCCATTTCCTCTTGTACGTGTAGCAGCAAAATGCCGTTTAATTCCATGTAGACAGACGTTCTGATTCACAGCTTAACACGTTTTATAAAAACGCAATCTTACAGATATCACCATCTCTAAGACAAACAGCCAAACTGACCAGACAGATGAATTCTCTTTCAGTTGTGCATATTCAAGTTACTACAGTTGAGTTACATGTACTCTGTATCACAATGCTAATTGAATACCTGAATAGTCTTCCTCGCCTTGGACAGCTCCAGTGGCCCAAGTGGTTAGAGCGTCCGCCTCCGATGCCAGAGGTTGCGGGTTTGAACCCCGGCCGAGTCATACCAAAGACTTATAATATTGGTACTAGCAGCAGCCTCGTTTGGCGCTCAGCTTTGCGAGGTTAGTACTAGGACTGGTCGGCCTGGCCTCAGCATAATGTGACTGGGTGGGACATAATGCTACATGTCTGCGGCATGATGTCCCAATGCTAGACATCACTATAAACTGCCACACTGCAGACATCGTAGCGATATGACTGAAAACTTGTTAAAGCTACGTTACAAATCAAACTAACACACACATACACATTTTCTCGCCTTGCTGCTGTTTTGCATGATATAATATCTTTAAAATTAGTAGTGTACTAAATATTCCATACACTGGAAAAATATATATTTACTTATGTTTTCAATTTCTGATATTATTATTGCATTTAAAACTATTATATCTTAACATTACCCATTTTGTTCTTGTAGCAGCATGTAGGTATGCTTTATAATCATTGAAAGAATGCATGCAGTTTTGAAATATCGATACGTGAATGACTGACGCTTCTTATAAATAATAACTCCACTGCGTTAGAGAAGACGAACGAGCCAGCAGCCAACAGAATATCATCCTAAATATGTTTAATTCTGACACTACTACATGGATATATTTCACACATACTATCAAAGCTTATGTTAAGGTTCACCCATGTAATTATGCTTACAACGTCCATCGTGGCAATGAACAATGAGCATAATAACAATGAATGCTCTCTATGACATAACATTCATTTTTGACAATAATAAAATCATAGCAGACGACCTTGTGCCCAGTTAGACTGGATTAAACTCGTAAATACCATCTGGCTAAGTTACAAAGAAATCACTTTTGATAAAACTGAATAAGGCGAAATTCCGGTTGTGCAACTCAGCACCAGTAACTCCTGTGACTTCCAGTGAACCATGAATTTAGTATGTACAAACTTAATTTACCAATACCAAGTGGTCTTGTGGTTTAGTCACTACACTATCCAGCTATGTTACTGTATTACCTTCGAGACTTAGCTATGTCCCTTGTAACCCTAAATAACTGGAGAGCAGCAGAGAGGGTGAACAGACCACTTTTGAAGGAGGGTCCGTCCGCACAAAATAAGGTTCCTACAAAGGCTGAAAATACGAGGTCAATAACGTCAAACCGAAGCCTCTAACCCACCGAGATTTCTATAATTGTGTTAGCTCATTTTGTTACTCTATTTTTGACGCTTGTGTTTTCATTTTTTGTACGTGTTCGTTTACTCTTCGCCCACTCATTTGTTGGTCGTCGCACTCTCTGCTGCTCTGGCTCTCAACCGAAAATTTTATCAAGACCTATACGATACCTCGACCGAGGATCGTGTAAATTTATCGTGATAAATCTATGTGGAGTAGCTTGTGCTTTTGAAAAGAAGTTTTTGAATTTAATCAAATCCATATCCCGTGAACACCAAGTCTGATGAATATTTCGCAGAGTATGTGTATAGACTCAATTAAACACAACTAAAATATTGCAGTTATCTCTGACCACTTTTGGAATTTGCGTGTACAGCTGAGTAACATAAATCACGTCAGTATTTTTGTGTCTGCCTCGAGAAAATATCTGAGCTGGATTTGATTGTTTGTCCAGCATCACATCATCGTATACCACGAGATTATTAATAAATCCATCGATGTCATCTACAGATGGGGCTTCATGAATATCGGTGATAAAATCAATAATATCATTGCTGTCTTCATCCAGCAATTTTGCGTTTTCATTAAAATCTTTAAGTACTTCATAACATCGTTGATCATCTACAGATGGTGCAACTTAATATAACTTATCCGACTTGAGCCATCTCATTATCAGATTAAGCAACAATTGCGCCTTATCAGACCCAGATGGGCCAAGTATAATTGCTCTGACAGAATATGGTAGTGTTGGATGATGCTTGCCTGGCTCTTTTTTTCGTGTCGCTGAAAAGTCAATAATATCCATGTTGTACAAATATAATAAATAATATGAATTTATATTGTGTTCGATGTAGAGCATCCACCCCCCACCAGTGGATTAACAACAATAGCAACAAAAAATAAAAAGCGTGCACTTACAGGCAAGTGCGTGAAATGTGGTACAAAAAATACAAATTTATCTCGAACGACTTCGTCATTGACAAGTCTACGAAGACAAGCGGTGATATCGCTGCTTCACTGTGAAAATTACCAGGGGTTCCATGGGCTAAATACCCTGGTGAGAAACATCTTCCTGGATACAATTATTGTGGTCCTGGAACTCAGACTTGATATTCGACTTGACGAATGAGACCAACCAAAACCTGGAGAGTATCCAATAAATGCGATTGATCAAGCGTGTCACGTTCATGATGTTTCGTATAAAAATAAAGATTTACAACAACGACATATTGCAGATGTGAAGTTGTTTCATTCGCTAAATTCCATAAAAAATAAATCTCTCAGAGAAAAACTTGCTAGCTTTCTAGCAAAATCTGCAATGAAAGGTAAACTAGTAGTAGGGGCTGGTAATTAATCAACTGATTGTTATCATAATAAGGGAATCGGTGTATTATAGCCCAAGAGGATATTGGAGGGGTAGAGCAGCGATTGGTAAACTTGCTGATGCAGCAGATGTCTCACGTTATGTTGCTGCAAACTGGTTAGCACGACAGCCAATATGGCAAATCTATCTACCACCACCTAAAAAAATTCAGTACGCACATTCTGATGTCAGCGCTCCCAATGAAGTTCATCAAGCAGATATTTTGTTTTTACCACATGATACTATTAAAACACGTAGACGTCAATCACGCACATACAAATACGCGTTAACTGTCGTTGACGTTGCAAGTAGATGTAAGGAAGCAGAACCACTATCAACAAAGACAGCAACTGAAGTTGCATCTGCGTTTGAACGAATTTACCAACGAGGATCCTTGCGATGGCCGCAACTACTGCAGGATTAAGTTCATCGGATATTTTTATACCGTCATGTTGTAATTTTTTAATTGCTGTCAGTGATAGTTTATTCGGACCACCTGTGATTTGTTTTTTGTTTTTTTAGTGATATTTTTACTCCACAGTTCTCTTTTGATACTGATTGTAGTGTTTTTTAATCTGACCAGGAGTCAAAGTAGCACTAACATGATGATATGACATTATAATATCATGAGCGATTTAATTACATGTTTTCTACTGGGGCATCAATGACTCTCATTCTTCCACCAACACCTACAAGTAGCATTGTCTTATCGCTGAGTATAACAGCGACTGCTCTGTAATTAGCAATAGATCCTCTTGCCACACGAGCTCGAAAATATATATCAACGACAGACTGCCCAAATAAATCAAAATGTTCCAGAGAAAAGTAATAGATCGGATACAGCGTTGTAAAATCTAGCTGTGATATTTGCAGACCAGGACCAATATTTTGATCACGTCCCATGAATGTCATCAAACGATGATACGCACGTGCAACATTACTATTCTTAAAGTTCAATAATATGTCTTCGGACGGTTCTTGATGTCCATTTATTCTCAGTGAAACTTCAGTAACACCAAGTTTGTCAAATATCATTATACTGAGTGTTTGTGAGTTTACTCGTGCAGCATCTTGGAAAACAACAAATATATGTCGCGGCGCAGAAACACCTTAATTGTAATGCTATCTGCCATGTAAATAAACCGTTAATGTTACTTTGAGCACTATCTGTGGTCATCGTCAACCGTGATAATGTTGATTTACCACCTGAGTCCATAAAAGAAAGCAACCTTTGTTCTTCAGCGAGTGATGGTATCATTGTTGGCATCCACAATGAAAGTTTTGTCAGCGCTACTTTTCCTGCATCACCGATAGGGCGCCAGATTGCATCATCGTTAGTAGCCTTTCTTACAAGTACAACTGTACGCTTGGCTCCAAAAATAACTTTTCTGACATTTCTGCAAAATCCAAAGATATGTGACAGTGGAATTGCACATGAAAATCTTCTACTTCCATCTTTAGCATTGATCGACGTGCTGCGAATCCTAAGTTGAAATCTGGATTAGCACCATGAATCACCGGCCACACATCGGCGTCAGCGTTGTCGGCATTGTTTCTTGGTCGTCTTATATTATACTGCCTGTTGTCAGGTGGTTAGAAGTATCCTTCACAAACATCATTGACGGACCAGCTGATCTTGAATAATCATCGGAATATCTTGCTAGAACCAATATCGTCGTGGCAACGTCGACATCGTTCTGGCATATTTCAATGTTTCTTCCGTCAATAATATATGTAGCACTGTTGAATAACGCCATAATACCATTATTAACAAAGCCAACTCTAACATCAGCTCCATATTCAGTATCATCTGTTTTCAGAAGTTCACCTTCTACCTCAATAAATGCTTCAGCGGGTAAGAAACATCTGCTTGTATCCTGAACTTGCAGCTCAATTCGCCCACGCTGATTTGGCTCTCGTGCGTCATAAGAATAATATTGGTAATCGTGCACAGACTCATCTTTGAGTACTGGTGCGTCCATGGCGAATGCAGGATCAGATACACGTTTGAACATTTTATTATATTTATTATCGTCTAACACGAATACCACTTCCTGCCACTAAACTTGCAGTTATATTTTTTTTTCTTTTTCTGATAGTGGTACACCAGCCAACTCTGCTAGTTTTTGATTTGCAGCTTGATTTATTATTTTACTAATATTTGCAGGCATAATTTCGGTGCTGAGTAATTTTGCGGCTTTCGTCGTATCAATCGTGCTAGTCTATTCCGGATTGCCGAGAATGCTTTGCTAGCAAAATCACCAACAACACCAATACCTTTGTCACGAACAACGTCAATAGCTTTCATCCCCAGTTGCTTTGCAATCGGTATTGCTTTTGGAGCTATCCTTCTGAATAGATCCTGAACATCACCAAGTCCTTCACCGTAGATCGCTTTATATGTTGGTAATCGAGAATTTATCACCCTGACCATGATCGGTCCACGCTGAGCATTATGTATGGTCATCTTATTTTCTTGCCACTGATCTAATTGCATACCCTCAATCAATCACTGCGGTTATAATCATCAACGATTTCATCGATGAGGGACCGGTAAACAGTAATGTCCATGATACCACCTGTAAATAATCTCTGACAAATAGCAGCTGCTTCATTGATGATTTTTGGAGAATTACTGCCAGCTCGTTTTCCTCCAATGAGGACTTCAAGTCTGCCTACGTCGGCAAGGACGTTACTGGGACAAGTAATAAGACCACTTCCTCGAGTAGCAATACCACTTCCAGTTGCACTGGGGCATCCTGGTATTCTTCATCACTTGTTATTGGACTAGTTGTTTTTTGTAGTTGTTGTTTTTGTGGTTGTTGTCGTTTTTGTTGCTTTGGTTTTTGTTGTTGTTGTTGTTGTTGTAACTGTGAAAAATAGTTATCTATTCCATTACTAAATACAATATATTTTGGGTCACTATTTCTGGCCTGATCAACTCTGTAGTGTATGTGATATATCCATTTGTACCACGTTTCACGACCTACAACGTCATCAGCATACTCGGGTTTTCAAATTCTTTTTCTTTGATCAAAACTTGTGGCGGCAAACAAGGGTAAATTTCTAATGCTGTCAAGCTTTTTTATATCGTTAATACCATCTTCGGTAAATTTGTCATTCACATTAACTTTGTTCTGATTCTTCTTCTTGTTCTTGTATACGTTCCTTTATATCACCTATTTCAGCAGGAGCTGCGTCAATACCTTCAAGTATTTCTCGGGTTGGTTGAGTAGCAGTTATTTTGCCTGGAAGTTCTCGTAGAATCTTTTTTTGTTTTCTTAGTTTCTTCTGCAATTTTTCCAGTTGCTTCAGCGGTTTTTTCTAACGTGGAAGAAGACCTTTGGTAGCCTTTGTAACAGGTTCAAATAACTGTTCTGCACCCTCCGCAAATTCAGCCTTAGACTCCTGACGTTCTTGCAGTTGCTGTTTGACAGAATCACGGACGGGTAGATATTTTTAATTGCCTCTAGTCGCTGTCGAGCTAGTTTAGCTGTGTGAGATTCCATTATTGATGTAATGATTTACTTACACCACACTACACTACAGCAGCAGAGAAGGTGACGATCAACAATGAGTGGGCGAAGAGTAAACGAGCACGCATAAAAAAATGAAAACACAAGCGTCAAAAATAAAGTAACAAAATGAGCTAACACAATTATAGAAATCTCGGTCGGTTAGAGGCTTCGGTTTGAAGTTATTGACCTTGTATTTTCAGCCTTTGTAGGAACCTTATTTTTTGCGAACGGACCCTCCTACAAAAGTGGTCTGTCCACCCTCTCTGCTGCTTGGAGACATTGAATATAGTTCTAACCTAGGGACCGTATGTGAAATTTGACCATCTTCATGCATAAGGGAATTTACAAGTATCTGAGTACCTACTGTGCCAAAATGTTTTACCGGTAGATATTTTCTACGCGTGTGCATTACTACAAGTAGAGAAGGCAAATATCTTTAAGGAAATAGTCTTAAGTGTCAAATAATGGAAATCATTTTGATTCAATTTACAGTTAAAAGCTGTGGCATCAAATTTTTAATTTAAATTTGACCACTGATCATGTACAAAAAAACTCTTATACTTTGCATTTTGACACGTAATAGACTGCACATATTTTACCACAAAGTAACTTTCAAACACAATAATAAACAATAATAATATTGTAACAAAGGAAAGACACAAGTGAGGACGCGAGTGAAATTGCATAGAACAGACATTTCACTGTTTCCCATCTACGAAATCAATTCAGATTAGACATCTTCTCGTCTTTCACACTCATTATTGATGAAATAGTCAAGGTCTGTGCCAAGAATGAACTACTGGATTTCTGTTTTCAATGGCACGTTTTGCCCGCTTCCCCAGAACATGGTAAAAAAATCTTAACACAGCTACATAATCAAGGGAAGTATGTCGTAAAGAACCACAATTTACCTATTACGGGTGCAAACGTAAGAGATAACGGTCAACGCAAACATCAAGTTTCAAGGCCATAGTTTCAACCGTTTTGATAGAACTGCACGTCATATAAATGAGGGAAACAAAAAAACGACATGGAGCATGAAAGGTGCTTGTGTGAGGATCCTCTGATATTTGCCACCTCGTTTTGGATATCTGCTCTGTTGCGTTGGTGTGGGAGGTCAGAGCATATTCGCTATTGAAAACACGGAGTTGGCCCAAACCGCGCAGAAGCGGGAAGACATAGGTCACTTTAAATAGAGTCTAGCAAAATTAAGCGACATTGTATTGAACCCTAACTGACTGATATCAACAACTAGAATCAGAAGTGTAATATTATTCAAATGCATAACTATGTATCATTAAAATGGGGTGGAAAAAGTCAGAAACCCTGAAATGAAAAAAGTCCATATATACATCTTCCAACTAGCTCTACCTTCTGCCTCTGGTCATTTCAAATTTCAGGACTTAATACAAACATGTATGTGATCACTATGATTTAATTTTGACCACAGTACTACGCTCAAAGGACAATATACCATTGTTGATAGCTTGATAGGTCTGCTGCACACGGAATTTCAGTGCTTGCAATGCAGTTCGATGTATCTATGTATCGTAGAGTTTCTAAAGTATTTTGCCAAAGTAATTATCATAGATGGTTAGTCTAACCACTGTATGTTTAAAAACTACTATGCACGAATATTTACCTGCTAACATTTCAAACAACTTCCACAAATTAGTTTTTCTGTGGATCACCTTTATGAAGTCAAACGTATACTGATAGGATACAATCCATGTCTGACTTATGTCAAGCAGCAATGTCTGACTTGAGAAGACTGGTCTAGGTGCAATGTCTGACTTTAGAAGGCTGGTCTAGGTGCAATGTCTGACTTTAGAAGGCTGGTCAAGGAGCAATGTTTGAGTTGAGAAGGATGGTCTAGGTGCTATGTCTGACTTGAGAAGGTTCGTCAAGGAGCAATGTCTGACTTGAGAAGGCTGGTCTAGGTGCAATGTCTGACTTAAGAAGGCTGGTCTAGGTGCAATGTCTGACTTGAATAGGTTCGTCAAAGAGCAATGTCTGAGTTGACAAGGCTGGTCAAGAAGCAATGTCTGGCTTGAGAAGGCTGGTCAAGGAGCAATGTCTTGCTTGAGAGGAATGGTCAAGGAGCAATGTCTGACTTGAGAGGCTGGTCTAGATGCAAATAAGATGCATTGTTTGAAGCAAATTATTGTTCTCTACTGTTTCTCACACAGGTAGTAAAACTGCTCTTTTGCACAATTCGTCAGATCACCCCTACCCTCTTAACTACGCTTGCGGAAATGGAACATATCATCGATAAATAGGTCCTTGTCGTGGAGACAGTAATATTTTTTATCATGAGTACTCGGTAAACCGTTTTCCTATTATAACCAACTTTCTCTTTCAGTCAACAAACGATGACAGTCCAATTATTGCTATGCATAATCTTCTATTTACATTGTGTGTGCTGGTTACACCATTCTCCTATAAGAGAAATTATTTCTTCTATTAATCTGACAAACAGCCTTCAAATAGGAAGTGCCCTTTTGCTTCAAGAAGCAAAAACAACCCAAATATTCCCGTATCTGATTACTCATATGACAAGCCCCAGCTCTGAATATCTCTGATTCTGCCGCTTTTCTGCCAGTTTTCTGTCATCAATCTAGTAGGAATAGTGCTTGTGTCAAATTTAATTGCTTTTAGACTCTCAGTTAATTGTTCAGCTATAAAGCCCCTATTTGTGTTCCCAGTGTATGCCAGTCTTTACATATGGGATTTATATACTGTATTGGGTTTACTAGGCTGTGGCTCTATACTGCGTACCAAGTGAGACTCTATGACTATTGTTGTCATGTGTTTGACATTCAATCCAACGACGTGGTCTGAGCAGTTTGTAACTTTGTTGTTTTTTTTCTTCAAAATATTTAGTGTCAGCTTCAAGACACATAGTATGTGATATAATCACAAATTCCAAGATGAAAAAATGGTACGAATATTGTACTATTTGAGTGCAGTATTTTGCGTCATTATCCGCTAGTAACTTCTGTCAGTACTGACTCGAGTTAAGATCAATCAATGACAGAGCTCGGTTCCAATATCTAATACTGTCAGTTTCGTATGCCTCCACAAATGAAGAAGTGTAGATGTCGTTTTCATTGTCATGTGTTGGTAATTTCTTGGTCAAAGTATGTAAAGGAAGAAGTACTTGATACTGTCTTTGGGTATATTAAATGTGTATGATCAGTAAATAGTAATAAAATATGGCTAAAGATATACTATAAATAGCATTGATGGAATCTATGGTCATTAGCATATATATTTTGAAATGAACACTATGATCAAATTGACAAAGCTTTTGGAGAGAAAAAAAAAACAGCATCCGCACAACAAATTGAAGCAACTGGCATAATGGTCAAATTGTTTCTATTTAGCTTATATTTCTGTACATCTCTCATCCCAGTCATAACTGTAGTCGTATCTTCCAAAAAATATAAAACATAGTACAGTAATACTAACTTCGTATTCTATAAGAATCTCTAATTTGATTGAATTTTTTATGTCAGGCAGTTAAATACTATCATTTTTCAACGGGTTTTAATAGGCATACCATTTCTGGAGTCTCTGCTTGTCAATAAAAAATAAAGATGGAACTGTCAGAGGCATAGATCATTCTGTACAGTTCCTTTAAATCTAATTATTCGATTCATGACAAGAAAAATATTGTGAAGGAAGAAACTATTTTACAAGAATTACAGAGACACAATGCTGGGATAATACGAATAGAAGAAAACGAATCAGTTTCGTTGCCGTTTTTCTTTCCATGTGTTTCATCTCTAATGACTTCCAGACTTGTGAAGAGTGCTTTGTGATGAGCCCTTAAAATGACACAGACTATATCTTCAAACAGATCACAAAAATCAACATGGAACCTTATCAAAAATTAGCATCTCTTAGTAATTTTTAAGTTTGGGTCGATATGGAGTGTTAAGATTCTATGATCTTAAATTAACTAGAAGAAAAAGGGAAACCAACAAGTTTAGTAACTCAACAAATAAATGTATTTCTCTAAGTTACAAATTGAAAATTTAAGAAGAATTTAAAGCATTGTGAATTAAATCCAAAATAATCATTAATGTTTTATCGCAAGTGCAAAGTAGATAACGTTCATAATTAATTCCAATAATCTTCAATATGCTGATGTAACCAATATTCTTGATGTAAGTCAATGATGTAATCAGAAATGTCTTTAAATGAATTCACAATAATCCCAAAGTCCTAAACGTTAATGTGCACTTTGTAATTCCAGCAAATAATTTAAATAATTCATCTCCAATTATGTCTGAACACAGCCATAAACTTTGATCATAAATTCCATAAGACTGATATTAAAAACAGGAATGAAGACTTTGTTTGCAATATATACCATTTCATTTGACCCAGGACACAACAGAATTTCCTATGGAAAATCCAGGTTTCGAACCCAATCGAAGTAAACAGCTTTTACGATATATGACAAAGGACAGATAGACCTAAACTCTACCCTCAATCACGGACAAAAGTCAAGCACACAACATAAATTAAATATACATGACAGAAGAAACAATTAACAAGCTAAAACTGGAACACCTGAAGATTTCATCTTTAAATAATTATTACAAATCACAATTCTTAGACAGTGAAACGAATAAAATTCGACTGTTTGAATGGCATTATAGTTCCTTTTTGCAAGAAAGAACTATCTGGTTATGAAAGTCATTCATATGAAGTATATGACTGAAGGGAAGGCAAGAACACGGTCATTTTTGGGATTATGTAAAGAGTTGGCAGAAAAGGGACAAGAAATGTTTGAATGTCTGTCAGGGTAATATAGTTCGGATGTTTATTGCTGATACAAATAAGTGGAATTACAATTAATCTGGAAAGTATCAAAGTAGTATAGTGGGATACTATAGCGACAATGGGAAAATACATTACAGACCCACCCACCCACCCCGGGATACTATGGCGACAAGATTTATGGCGACAAATGGCACAGCCTTGCCTTTATAGCGACAATGGGAATTTTGTATAGCGACAATAGGAATGGAACAGGTAGGGTGAGGTCACGGTACTGGACACTTGCAACAATGTATTTGACCATAAAATTGACACAATTTCCATGGGATCGCCCAGGGTACGATTGTTCTTGCGTTAGTGTTACTTTTTTTATTTTATTTGTTTTGTTTTTTTTTTGTAAATGCCTAGCGGTGAAACACGACCTATCTCGCAGCAGGTCACTATATAAGATTAGTGTCTTAGAGTTTTTAGCGTATTCATTCAGTTCTCAAACAGTCAAGAAGATGGTCGAGTCAACACAGATCGACCTGCTGGTCAAAGATTTGCTACGAGTCATACGAAAGCTTAATTCACAGGCGAAAGTATCAAGAAAACTTACCCTTCTGGTCTATGATTTGATGAGAGTCATAGAAAAGTGTATAAGTCCTGATGAAGTTTGCTATATCTGTAAGGTACATGGGCATTTGTCTCCAACATGTCCGCTTCATCCAAAAAAGAGAGACAAAAGTCAAGATACCTTTTATCATTGTCAGGAGAAAGGACACCAGGCTTCAGAGTGCCCTAAGAAAAAGAAAAGAAACAAGAGGAGAAACTGGAGAGGGTTTAAGAAGAAGAAAGTGCTGATGAGGAAGAACTTGTGCCAATGAAGAGATGGAAATGGGAAAATGGACTATTTGAGCCAATGTGTTGGCCTATAGCCTCAAACGGGAACTGGAAAGAAAGCGTAAGTGTCTCTTGGTCTTGATTTTTATAATAAGAATGGTGTATATTGTTTTTGTATTGTCAGTGCAAGAATATCTGCTCTTTCACCTCTCTCTATCCCTCTGGATCATGTTTTAGTTGGAATTGAAATGGAAGGGATGTTTTCCTTCATGTACGCACTTCAGGCATGCAAGTGAGATAAAATCTGCCAGGCTGTAAATCCATCATTGTTATGTCTTCATTTTTTCTAAATACTTTAGTTAAATATTCACACACTGACGCCATAGAACGATTGTGTTTGTTTCTTTCCCTTAACAAAAAGCTTATCCCTTAACAAAAAGTGTGTATTTGTGTTTATGTGTTTGTCTGCCCTCGTACGTTTTGTGTATGTGTGTGTGTTTTATCTTAACAAAAATGACCTTGTCCCTACATTATGTGGATAGTATATAATGTGGGTTTTTTTCCTTCCCTTCTGTGTTGATAGTAGGTATTGTGGTGTTTTTCTTCCCCTTCTGTGTGGATAGTAGATACTGGAGTTTTTGATAGTAAATATTGATTTTGTTTACCCTCCCCTTCTGTGTGGATAGTAGATATGGTGTGTTTGTGTGCTTTCGCGTACCTTTGTGCGGATAGTAGAGTGTGTGTTTATATCCGTTCGCGTACGTTTGTGTGGATAGTAGAGTATGTGTTTGTGTGCGTTCGCGTACGTTTGTGTGGATAGTAGATATGGTGTGTTTTATGCGTTCCCATTCGTTTGTGTGGATAGTAAATATGGTGTGTTTTATGCGTTCTCGTTCGTTTGCGTGGATTGTATATATGGTGTGTTTTATGCGTTCTCGTTCGTTTGCGTGGATAGTAGATATGGTGTGTTTTATGCGTTCTCGTTCGTTTGTGTGGATAGTATATAGGGTGTGGGGTTTTTTTCTCTTCCCGTTTGTGTGGATAGTATAGTGTGTGTGTTTTATGCGTTCTCGTTCGTTTGAGTGGATAGTATATATGGTGTGTTTAATGCGTTCTCGTACGTTTGTGTGGATAGTAGGTATGGTATATTTTATGCATTCGCGTTCGTTTGTGTGGATAGTATAGTGTGTGTTTTATGCGTTCTCTTTCGTTTGTGTGAATAGTAGATAATATGTGAAGTGAGTGCATGGGATGTTTTCCTTCACGTCCGTGCTCCACGGATATAAAGCAGAGCGCTCGTTAGTCTGGCTTCATCAGCAGCAGCATTCACCCAGTGGACATCAAGGGAGAAACAACTGGAGCGGCAGGCTTGCTTGTCGTATGGAAGACCACGTGGAGGGAGCAGTGCTGTATCAGTCTGCCGAGTGGGAGGAGAAGTGAGCGGGAATATCGTGCTGCACATGGACCATGACTAAACAAACAAGATAGAAGAAAAGGAAGCGTGGTCCCTGTATGGGCAGCATGCCACGGAGACTCAGCTACCCACCCACCGGACAAAAGGCTCAACGACACTGAAGCATCAACACTGCAAGCGGCTGCAAATTAGTACAGAATAACCTGTACCGAAAAGATTAACATGACTGACCATGATTGGCGGCCTTCCTCTGAGGTTTTAGGGTGGCCATGGAGGGCCCCCTGCCGACCTGTGAAGCAGTGTAGTCCTAACCCGGAATGCCTTGACGTCCCCGGACTCGGTTGGAAAGAGCCGAGCAACCTTTCAATATTGCCTGGGTAAATGATATAGGTTTTCAATTTGGCTTGAAAACCTTTTTGATAATATCTCTTTGTTGTAGCACAAATTTGGTAATTTTGAATCCACTATCAAAATTTATTCTTGTTTAACAATTGCGTGATACAAAATACAGTAGTCACATCGACTTAGCTGATTGGCATAATTCCGAAATATTTACAAAAAGTACACTCTGTACACTAAATTCTAACTTGATATATTTAATAACGATTTTTTTCGAAACTTATTTTATTTGGTTAATTGCACAGGTGGCATACACATTGTTGGTTTAGGAATTGTTCATTAGTATAACTGGACGGAATTTGAAATAAGTACGAACGGGCGTTTTGGGGTCTACACGACGTTCATTGCTTCATCGCTCCGACTGCCGAGATCCTCTGCCTCCTTTGCCTTACTCGGCCTTCTGTATATGGACGGAGATGTGGAACGATTTCCACCCGTCCATACACCAGGTGACCCGATGAGACGTCATAGTCGCTGATCAATCGCGACTGACGTCTCATACTGCTTTGGTCGACACCTGGTATCGCTGTAGACTGAATTTCCATTTACCCTTGAGTGCGAGTTGGGTCAATTCCCACTCAAGCAATAGCCCCTAGCTGGTGCTGTGGCGGAGTGGCATGTGGGTGCATGGTTAAACATGCTGCAAGGGCGGACTGGAGACCCGTAATATGGATGAAGAAAGATAGTCCGGAAATACCTGCATGTCAACGAGTCTCCTCTTAAACTGAGGAGTGTGCTGATGAGGTTAAAAGTTTTGCACTTTATCCTTCAGCATTCAAGTCAATTCACCAGCTAAACTAGTGGCACATGCCCGAATGGGCGCAAGCCACTTTAATTTAATTACTACTACTACTACTACTAATAGTCTGGCTTCATCAGTCTGCAGCGAACGTAGCAGAAGGAACACGTACTATTAATGGAGCTAGCAATGGATTATTTTCCAACTCAGGCACTGAATGCACTGAAAGGACTAGGACTTACAGTTGCAACAGGATGGAGCCTTAGAGCGCAAGAAAAGAGGACAACTCTACTCTTGATTTGGGAAGCAAACAACACAGAAGAGGAAATACGGCCCAGGAGTCAGAAGAGGAGGAAAACACGGAAGCCGAGGGGCCAATGGACTCACTCTCCCGACATTTCCACTATTCCGACACCACAAGAAGACAACCGCCAGCAGCAATCCCCGCCCAATACTCAAACAATAGTGGCTAGGCGGAGGGATCAGACTGCGCAGGAAACTCCGGACCACGCTCCGACGACTCATTCAAAAGATAGACAGGATACATTTGCAAGTGTGGTAGCACATACTCCTGTTAAACAGGCAACAGCATCAAGGCAGGAAGTTCCCCATGATGAGGTAGCAGCCAACCTGGAAATGTCTTCATCCAGCGAGGAAATAGCGGAAGTAGAAGAAGAGACAAAGGAAGAGGAAGAGGAAACTGACCCCATACTACATGAGTTCATCGACATGGGTCTAGGGCCAGCGCTAAGTGACGTTAAAAAGGCGGGAAACTACATCAGCGCCATAAAATACTTGGCCTGGAGGTCCCTAGATACCTTCAAACCCAGACCAACTCAATATGCATTTGGAGTCAGAATTTTCTCCACATACTATGAAGACGCCTACGCAAACTGTCCATTCTTCAAACTGGTGGAGCGGCCAGCTGCTTGTTTTCATTACACGGATATCATTTCCCGGATGTCACCAGACAAGATAAAAGGACTGCAGCCAAATGTAAGCAGGCAGAAGATCTTAAGTCAGACATTGCACCTGGACCAGCCTTCTTAGGTCAGACATTGCACCTAGACCAGCCTTCTCAAGTCAGACATTGCTCCTTGACGAACCTTCTCAAGTCAGACATAGCACCTAGACCATCCTTCATATCTTCTTCCATCACGTTTGTCATTTTGTCTTCGGCTTTCAATTGTGTGGGGGAAGAAAAAGATAGGACAGGAAAATTAACACCAAATGATTTGATTTTTAGACATGGAATGCAAAATTTAATAAACAAACATAAACTATGTGATACAAATAGAAAAATGAATTTACTAAGAACAGAATACACATACGAATATAAAAATGGGCTTGCAAGTAGACAAGACCAATTCTATGGGACAAACTATGAAAAAGGATTATATAGGGGAGCGGGGATAACTAATATAAAATTCTCTGAACATAAATTAATAGAATTAGAAATTCTCACAAAAAATAGAATAAGATGGGGTAAAGGGAACTGGAAATTCAACAATAAAATTTTGGAAGATACAGAGTTTAAAGAAGAAATAACAAATCTAATAAACAATTTTAGCCAAAAAGAAAACAAAGATAGTATTAAATAATGGGAAATTTTAAAAAGGGATTTTAAGATGAAAGCAATACAATTTTCTAAAAGAAGAAGTGAAAAATTAAGAATTTAAAAAGAAGAAATAAACAGGGAATTAAAGAAAGAAAACTCAAATGAAAAAGAGACAAAATTAAAAGATAGATTTAGGTACATTAATAGAAGAAGAAAACAATGGGAAAGAAATAAGAGCGGGAACATTTTCCGCTTTATATAAAAGGGCAAAAGGATTATACAAGAGAGAAGAACTAAGCAAGGGGGAGAAAAGCAAATAGAGACCTTATTGTCAAAAGACAACGACAAAATAACAGATAAAGAGGGAATAATGAAACGAATTAAAGAATATTATAGTGATTTATATGCATCACAAAAGATAGACACAGGCGAGATAAACAAATATTTAGAAGATGTTATATGCGAGAGAATTACATCAGAACATAAAGACTTATGTGATGAATTCATCTAAAACGGATGAAATAATAAAAACAATAAACCAGTTAGCAAAAGGGAAATCACCAGGGAGAGATGGACTCACGGCGGAATTCTATAAAAAAAATTCCACCGTGAGTTATCGCCGATCCTAGAAGCTTTATATAATAATATTCAATTAAGAAGTGACACAATGACAAATACAATGAGATAGAGTTTCATAACGATTATATAAAAAGGAAAGGGGGATAAAGAGGATTTAAAAAATTGGAGACCCATCTCCCTCCTTAATACAGACTATAAAATTTTAAGTAAAATACTTGCAAACAGAGTAAAAATGGGCATGGATTTAATTATCAATAAAAATCAAACGTTTGGGTCCAAAGGGAGGGATATTCAAAACAATATATTAAATATAAAAACAACAATGGAATCTATGCAAGAATCTGGGCAAAGAGGCGTTATGGTGCTTCTTAATCAAGAAAAGGCATTCGACAAAATAGAACACAACTATGTACAAAAAGTATTAGAAAAATTTGGCTTCGGAAAAAATTTCCGGAAATGGACTGAAATCCTGTATAGGAATAAAACTGCCAGAGTACGGGTTAATGGGGTAACATCAGAGCAATTTGGAATACAAAGGTCAGTGAGGCAGGGATGCCCACTATCAATGCTATTATACGTGATAGCATTTGAAATTCTAAGCATGAAAATAAGAACCAATAAAAAGATTGAGGGAATAAGGATTCCAAATCTTAAAGAAGAATTTAAAACGCTCCAACATGCAGATGATTGCACAAACTTTATAAGAGACCCGAATTCCTTTAAACACATAAAAAAGGAATATGAATTATTTGGAAAAGCTTCTGGGTCGAAAATAAATCATGATAAAAAAGAAATTCTAAATATAGAAAACTGGAGAGGAAACCACCCTGGGATACTCCCCCCCCCCAGTAAAAGAAAGAATAAAAGCATTAGGCATCTATTTTGGGAAAAAACGATGAGATAGAAAACTTTAAAAATGGAGACAATATAAGGTGGTCAAAAGCCCAATGACCATCAGGTCCCACTGCACAAGGCGGCAAAAACTACTCTAAGCCAAGTGATCGGTCCCAAATAACCAAAGGTCAAACACCCAACGACCGATTGGCCCATAAACGCAAATACACCCAGTATGACACCAAAACTATCTCTTATAAGGTGGTCTAAGCCCAGGATCATCAGGGCCAGTCACACAAGGTGACAAATACTGGTATCCAACTGACTGTCATCCAAGGTTCTCTAACTAACACATAACTCCTTAATAAAAACATCACAGAGTATCAAAATTCCTAGTCCGTGCAGGAAGACCAATTTTAGATCAACATCCTGGAAACAACGGACACCACCCTGCGGCTCGGCGCCTCCCTTCCTGGTCTACGCCACTCTTTACCTCGAAAGGACACTAATAAGCATGCAATGCGCGCACCAATAACAAACTCGCTAACAACCAAAACGTGAGTGAGTGATGGTACTACTCCCACTCACTCTATGCTAGAGCTAGACTGTAAAACATGAGTGTGTGCTGGGACTATTCCCACTCATGTAAGCCTAACATTCAGGTAGCTTAGAACTTATTGTTCTGCTGCCTGACGGCAAAATTAACAGCACTCTTTGAGTGCATTAACGTCTGGGGAATATGGCACAATTCCATTCCTCAAGGAAAATTAACATCCTGCGGTACAGGAATTAACAACTGGCACATGCTCATATGTGCGCACGCCAGTATAATTTAAACAAGTAAGTAAGTAGTCTGGCTACCCGCGTTGACTAATCAACACCATTAGAGATTAATGTATTTAATGAATGAAGACATAGTTGGTTCTGGATAGTGGATGGAGCCTATGTAGTGGAAAGGCTTGAAAAGGAATGGAAGTTTCCAGTTACGAAAGACTTTGTGGTCAGTCAAGTCACTAGCCTCAAAGTAGCCAGGGATTTGTTGCAAGGCATGATAGAGGAGGAGGTGGAGAAATTAAGAGGCTTCACCCAGCCTAAGTATGTAAGAATAGGCACCTTGAAGCAGGCCATTGATGTTGTCATCAGAGTGAGGTGTTTTTTGCAAGATATGTTTAATTGGACAGAGTGGTCTTTTGTCAAATGAGGCTTAGACCAGTTAAAGAAAGCCGAAGACAAGATGACAAACGTGATGGAAGAAGAAGTGAAGAAGATTAAAGAGACGTGGGCAAAAGAGAGAAAGGACAAAGAAAACAAAAAGAAGAAAGAGGAGTTTGACAGACTTAACAACAACTGGATGAAGGTGCAGGAAAAATTTAGAGCAATGGGACATCCTGACTGGATTCCAGAGGATGAAAAGAAGAAGAAAGGAATCATCGAAAAAGTGAGGAACTGGTTGAAGAAGTGGAGACAATAGAAGAAGAAGAACCCAAAGGCCCTTTTCATGGCCACTTTCATATGCCTCGAAAAGATATTTATTCTTTATTTGATTGTTTAATTTATGTTTAACTCCCAAAAACATTATTCTCTTACCTAAACTTTTGTTTAGTCGGTTGTATGATTTGGGTATGATTGATTGATGTTCATCAATCTATGTAAACGAACGCGAATGCATAAAATACACACTATACTATCCATAGAAACGGACACGAATGCATAAAACTTTGTATAGGGACAATATGAATGGAACAGATGGGATGACGTCACGGTACTTGCCACATTGTTGCAAGTGTCCAGTACCGTGAGGTCACCCTACCTGTTCCATTCCTATTGTCGCTATACAAAATTCCCATTGTCGCTATAAAGGCAAGGCTGTGCCATTTGTCGCTATAAATCTTGTCGCCATAGTATCGGGGGGGGGGTCTGTAATGTATTTTCCCATTGTCGCTATAGTATCCCACTATACTACTTATCAATCGGGCAGAGGAAAATAAAACAGAAAATGTTCTTAGAGATATACCTGTTCTTCAGTTTCAAAATAACATATGTTTTGAATGCTAAAATGTGTGTGAACACAAAGTAGGAATACACATTGGCATCTAATTCCAAGAATTGCAACATAATGTTGAACATATGATTTGCGCCTTTCTGAAGAAAACCCACCATGCTCCCGTCATACTTATCTTTCCCAAAGACTGTCTTCTGCCTGGTGAGCGTTTCCTTGCATGACGATTTGTGAAATCTGGAAAACTCAGACGTCCATAATGTGTCCCTTCCATCTTGTCGGGATGACCAAGATCTTCCAGAGGATTCTTGACTCCTTTTGTTCTCAAGATTTTAAAGAGGAGAAGCATTGGCTTGCTGGC
>JAECUM010059351.1:0-16221 GCA_016617855.1 Megalonaias nervosa | reverse complement strand
ATCACTTGTCGTCGAACAGGAAAAAGATCCTGAGATCTCCTGTTTGTTTCAGAGGACCATTAGTGAAACTGAAGCTACTGAAGTACCTGTCTGTTACTTCCTTAAAAATGGAATTCTTATGAGAAAATTAAGACCTCCCGAGGTATCTGCTAGTGATGAGTGGTCAGTGAACTATCAGATTGTAGTTCCAAAATCTTACAGACAGGAAATACTTAGTTTGGCCCATGAAACTCAACTGGCTGATCATTTAGGGATTAATAAAACTTATCACAAGATCTTGATTCACTTTTATTTGCCAGAGATCAAAAGTGATGTTTGTAAATTTTGTAGATCTTATCATACTTGTCAAATGGTAGGAAAACCCAATCAAAAGATACCTAAGGCTCATCTACAACCTAATCCTGCATTTGACGAACCATCAGTAGAATTATGGTAGATTGTATTGGTCCCTTACCAAAGACCAAGCCAGACAACCAATATTTGTTGACCATTATGTGTGCGTCAACAAGATTCCAAGAGGCAATTCCTTTGAGGAATATTAAAACCAAAAACATAGTAAAAGCTTCCATAAAGGTTTTTACTCAATTTGGCCTTCGCAAATCTGTCCAATCAGGTCAAAGGTCAAATTTTCTGTCTGGAATTTTGCAGCTTGTTATGCTTGAATTTGTCACTCAGCAATTCAAGTCAAAAGGGAAGCTATGGTTTCAAAACACTTTACTTCAGAGAAGTTTTGAATCCTGTAAAAGAGCTTATTCTCTCTTGCTCATTCTTCAAAATTTTCTTCAGTTTAGATTTTATGGCCCTTACAAAGTAAAGAAGAAAATGAATGAGTGAAATTATAATATTAGTACTATGATCTAAATAAATTAATGGAGTACTAGTATATTGAAAGAGATAGCCAAGAAAATTATGCAGTTAATTTAGTTGTACCTGTCCCACCAACTGAGGATTTGAGTGAAGGAATTCAATCGGATTCTATTGATCTTGGAATTCGAAAATTATGGAAAATCTAGACCAGAAACTTTATCATTTACAACAACAAGAAAAAAGTGAACTTAAACAATTATTGTCTGAATATGAGCACTTATTTCCAGACGTACCTAAAAGGACAAACAAACCTTTTCATGACGTTGAAATTGTAGATTCAAAACCCATGAAACAACACCCATACAGGATGAACCCTCTCAAATAGGAATACTTGAAAAAGGAGATTCAGTATTTGCTGGAGAATGATTTTATAGAGCCCAGTAAGAGTGATTGGAGTTCACCGTGTATACTTGTTCCGAAACCGGATAAAACTTTCCGAATGTGTACTGATTATAGGAAGGTGAACAGTGTGACAAAAACAGATTCATTTCCATTACCAAGAATCGATGACTGTATCGACAAAATTGGAAATGTCAAATACGTCACCAAATTCGACCTTCTGAAAGGATTTTGGCAAATTCCACTAATGGAAATGGCAAAAGAAATTTCGGCATTTGTGACTCCAGATGGACTCTACCAATATAAAGTAATGCCATTTGGGATGAAGGGTTCTACAAGTATTTTCAACGCCTTATGAATATGATTACCTCTGGTCTAGACAATTGTGATACTTATATTGATGATGTCATCATCTACAACAACAACTGGAAAGAACATCTAGCCACGATTCGGAAATTCTTTGACAGACTCACTGATGCAAATTTGAGTATTAATTTATCTAAAAGTGAGTTTTGCCGTGCTTCTGTTACTTTTCTAGGACATGTTGTGGGACATGGTCAAGTTAAACCTATAGATGCTAAGGTCAAGTCTATCTTTGAATTTCCTGTGCCTGTCAGTAAAAAGCAGCTGATGCAATTTTTGGGTACGGCCGGATACCATTGCAAATTTTGTTCTAACTTGTCTAATATTGTTGAACGTCTGACAAACTTGTTGAGAAAGAAAAACAAGTTTCTTTGGACTGAAAAATGTCAAGAGGCTTTTGATAGGTTAAAGGCCATACTTAAAAGTGCACCAGTTCTAACAGCTCCAGATTTCAGTCAACCGTTCAAACTATCTGTGGATGCAAGTGATGTTGGGGTTGGAGCAGTATTGATTCAAGATGATAGAAATGGTGTAGAACATCCAGTGTGCTATTTCTCTAAGAAATTAAATAAGCACCAAAGAAACTACTCAACAATCGAGAAGGAATGCTTGGCTTTAATACTGGCATTACAGCATTTTGAAGTTTACATCAGCTCAGCTCCTTCTCCGGTTGTTGTTTAGTGATCACAACCCCCTTTCCATCATCAACAGGATGAAAAATAAAAATCAAATACTATTAAGGTGGAGTTTATTTTTGCAAGAATACCATCTTGACATCAGGCACATCAAAGGAAAAGACAATTTAATTGCAGATGCACTTTCCCGTGTATAGAAATGTTATTTTCATATACACTTTTGTATAATTCATAAGAGTTCTTCTTATGTAATTTTTTACTTCGTGTATAGTTTACATCTGGTAAAAAAAAGAAAGCTTTATTACTTAAATCTTTCTTCTTTTTTTTTCTTTATGGGGGAAAGTGTTACGACCTTGTAGTTTAATTACTTGTGTGTTAAAATTTGAATTTCTTTTATTTAATTTTTGTATCATTATATTTTATTATGATGATGATTATGTTCACGGGATCTGATATTTTTGAAAGAAACATCGTATTTATTTAGAACGTAGTATAACTCGCATCAGCACGATTTTTGCATGCCATAGTTTGTCGATTTGAGTAAACGCTACGCGAAAACGATTAGTTATTGCCAAAGTTATTTCCTGGCTCACGTGAAATTGCATTGTTTATTGCGAAAAAAAACAACGCGTTCTTCGTGCTTGTGCATGAAATGACGTCTTAGTTCGGTTTTTAAACACTTAGGTCCGAGTGAAATAGTCAGAGTGGTTCTTATACCTTGAGAAGAAGGTATTATTTTCCTTGTGCTGGAAAGAGTTTATTTTTCTTTACATCTGTAGAGCTCGAGATGTGTCTTGTTATAGATGACAGCTATAGGAGTTCATCTACTTTTTAAATAATTTATTTTTCCCTGGAGAACTACACAAGTGGTTTAGGACAAAGACATTCAGTGAAATTTATTCTAAATTGGAATAGTACAGCACAAATTGTGGTTCAACGTGAAATTCTGGACATTTGTGTAAAGACTTCATCTGACGTCATCATCCTCCATCTTGGAACGTCATCAAGATTCGAACCTGGATTCAGTTAAAATTATTTAGTGATAGGACTTGTATTTTTTTTAGTACTAGGATCAATGTTTGGATTTTCTTGACAAGCCTAAGTCCTATTTCATATTTTCACCTTTCACCGTGTTTTCTAGGGAAATAAATTATTTTTGTTAAAACTTACAAAGCTTGTTGTCTTCACTCTTTTCTTTTGTTACTTTTGAACGAGCCGATACGTAACAAAATACTTTGTCTATGAAATTTGCGTCTTATAAATGACATTTTCTTTAACAAATGTATGAAACATCGTGACAAAATTCATAGGAAATAAATCAGTGTCCACGTGGCTGACAGGTTGTCTTCTGTTTCTAAGAAGAAGAGGAAAAAAACGTAGTCGCATAGCGACACACGAGGTCTTGGCTTATAAATCCATTAATAAAAAATAGATTCTTGTACAAAGGAAATGAAACGTGATTTGGGCAACAGTGAGCAGTTAATGTGTATGGCCTGTTAAATTAGTTACACCGTGCCAGGAGGTCAGAGAGAAAGATAATATGATATAGCTTTTCTGAAGTGTGACAGACTGTAATGATAGAACTCGGTTTCAGTATGACCGGACTGTAATGACAGAACTCTGTTTCAGTGTGACAGGGTTGTAACTCGTCTCGTATTTTCATCTGGCTTCAGCTATCTTTTTTGTTGTTGTTGCAATTATCGTTGAAAGCAATCACCCTGATTCAAGCACGGGAAACACAAAGGCTTTTGTATAAAATATATTGATAATGTCAAAAAATTTTAATTAGACCCACTCCGCACAGACTTTGTTAACAATAATTCAATAGTAATATATACGCTAACTAAATATAATCAAACATCAGTATAATAGACCAAGTTGGAGAAAAAAATAAAAAGTCGTCGTTCGCAGAAAATATAGACACGGACAAAATACATGATATAAACTCATGTTTTAGCTACACTGAATATAAAGTGAATCGGTTAAATAAGAGAACTATGGATAATCCATGTGAAACAGCATCTACACTTTGCATTGGACGATGTCACAAAAAGAACCACAGCTGAGTGCACCTCTGTGCCAAAGCTGACAACAACTCGTAATTGACAACCACTCGTAATTGATAGCAACGCTTAGTTTAACTTTCCAAATGAACTGGAAAAAGTCTGGTATAGCTAGAACAAATACGCAATAAGAATTCTCACAATTACACAGTATGAATTCTCACAATTGCACAATATGAATTCTCACAATTACACAATATGAATTCTCACAATTAAACAGTATGAATTCTCGTAAGGAAAAAAAACTACGTTTGAGGAGATTAGTAAGCTGATCACAACCTTTAGAAATATGACCGTATCACTCTAGAAAACCTTTTTAACCATAAACAACTATAACCATATCACTTAGAAAGCCTTCTAAACCTTTAGAAATAAAACCGTATCACTTTAGAAAACCTTCGAAAACATCAGAAATATAACCATGTCACTCTAGAACACCTTCGAAACATCAGAAATATAACCATATCACCCAAGAAAACCTTCGTAAATTTCAGAGCAAAAATCCCAAAGACTTTTGGAAAATGATAAACAGCATGGAACAAAATAAAGGCAATACAAACATCAAATTGAACACTTTTTAAGAATATTATTGTTACGTATCGGCTCGTTCAAAAGTAACAAAAGAAAAGAGTGAAGACAACAAGCTTTGTAAGTTTTAACAAAAATAATTTATTTCCCTAGAAAACACGGTGAAAAGGTGAAAATATGAAATAGGACTAACGGTTTGTGAAGAAAATCCAAACATTTATCCTAGTACTGAAACAAATACAAGTCCTATCACTAAATAATTTTAACTGAATCCAGGTTAGAATCTTGATGACGTTCCAAGAAGGAGGATGATGACGTCAGATGAAGTCTTTACACAAATGTCCAGAATTTCACGTTGAACCACAATTTGTACAGTACTGTTCCAATTTGAATGAATTTTCACCGAATGCCTTTGTCCTAAACCACTTGTTTAGTTCTCCAGGGAAAAATAAATTATTATTTAAAAAGTAGATGAACTCCTATAGCTGTCATCTATAACAAGACACATCTCGAGCTCTACAGATGTAAAGAAAATAGACTCTTTCCAGCACAAGAAAAATAATACCTTCTTTCAAGGTATAAGAACGATTCTGACTATTTCACAGGGACCTAAGTGTTTAAAAACTGAACCAAAACGTCATTTCATGCACACGCACGAAGGGCGCGTGGTTATTTCATCATCTAACAATCGCAGTTTCACGTGGGTCACGAAATGACTTTGGCAATAACTAATCGTTTTCGCGTAGCGTTTACTCAAATCGACAAACTATGGCATGCAAAAGTCGTGCTGATGCGAGTTATACTACGTTCTAAATAAATACGATAAAATTCAAATTTTAACACACAAGTAATTAAACTACATGGGCATAACAATTATGAACATCATAACGAATATACTGAATGTGATTAAGATAACGCTGTTGCTGCATTGATAGTAGACATACACAATGTTGATGAAATTCTTAACTCGCCCGTAGTTACTAAGAAGGAGATTTGCAAATGTATTAAGGCATTAAAATATTTTAAAAATCCTCATCTATATATAGAATAATTCATGAGTAAATTAAACCTCTCAATTTAATTCCCTCGGTTCAGTTGGATATCCGATACAATGATTATTTTGGATTTCTGGCTTAAGTGATTATTGTTCAGTTCAGTTGGATATCCGATATAGTGATTATTCTGGATTCCTGGCTTAAGGGCATTCTACAAAACACACTATTCTGCATTCCTGTCTTAAGGGCATTCTGCAAACACACTATTCTGGATTCCTGGCTTAAGGACATTTTACAAACACACTATTCTGGATTCCTGGCTTACAGGAATTCTACAAATGCATTATTCTGGATTCATGGCTTACAAACACGCTAAAGATCGCACTCAGCCTAAGAATTACTTCTCACTAACAATTTTAAGTTGTTTCGGCTAACTACTCACGGCTATGTTGAATTTAAGACTTAATACATTTAACAATTAAAAATAACATTTTAGATGAAAGCCAAGGGTGATTTAGGTCGGTGTATTTAAAAGAGCACCATATATTTGCATTACGTACACTGGCCGAAAGTTCAAAAGTAAGAAAAAGAAATTATAAACAAAACTGTTTTGCTGTTTCATTGATTTCACTAAGGCTTTCGACTCCGTTTGGCGGATTTGGCTTTAAAGTGAAATTATCAAGCCATGATATGAATGGAAACGTTTAATGCCATGAAGTCCCGTGTTATGCATGCAGGCAAACAATCCGACTTCTTCAGTGGACTTTGCAGGATAAGACAAAACCTCTTCTGTTTTCAATGTTTCTCAATGTTCTGGGCAGTTCTATTTGCAGCAATATCAACGTAATGTATTAAACATTGAAGCTGCAAGTAATGATGATGTTAGACATCTTAAATCTTTGGTCCTTTTATATATAGATGGTCCTGTCATCATTGGTGCGGATGTAAATGTTACTGCCATGCCATCATCGGTACGGATGTAGATGGTACTGCCATGCCATCATCGGTGAGGATGTAGATGGTACTGCCATGCCATCATCAATACGGATGTAGATGGTACTGCCATGCCATCATCGATACGGATGTAGATGGTACTGTCATCATCGGAACGGATGTAGATGGTACTGCCATGCTATCATCGGTACGGATGTAGATGGTACTGTCATCATCGGAACGGATGTAGATGGTACTGCCATGCTATCATCGGTACGGATGTAGATGGTACTGTCATCATCGGAACGGATGTAGATGGTACTGCCATGCTATCATCGGTGCGGATGTAGATGGATACTGTCATACTTAGTACGGATGCAGATGATACATCCGTCCTTTTTACGGATGTAGATGTTACTATTATATTTGGTAGGAATGCAGATGGTACTGCCGTCATTGGTACGGATACGTACTTTTTCCTTGGGAATCAATACGCTCCTTATGAATATTCTAATTTATGATAGATGAATGTATACTATACCAAAACCTAAATCATGATTTGCCGTTTAGTAAACAACATTTGATATGCCTTCCAATGGAATATCATATACGTTTGCAACAAAATCAAATTCATTAGAGCCTTTATTTTCAGGAACTGCAGATTTGTTTTAAAGCTATGAAAGATAACTTTGCACATATAAATAAGACAATTCCTATTTTACACAAAAGGATACGAAACTTACGTATCCCAAGTGTCTCAAAGCTACAACTCTTTCATCGTCAGTTTTCCTAATTCTGTTTTAAGGGTGTGAACTCTAGGGTTTACAAAACGACAAGAATTATTGAGAATTTTCACAAATAATTTAGAGAAAACAATAGAAATCTTAGGAAAAACACTTATATATATATATATATATATATATATATATATATATATATATATATATATATATATATATATATATATATATGTAGTATCGTGTAGGCTCGTACAAACGTAACAGAAGAAGTCAACAAGCTTTGTAAATTTAACAAAAATAATTTATTTCCCCAGAAAACAATGTAAATATAGGAAATAGAACTTACGGTTTGTGAATATAATCCAAAAAATAATCCTAAAGTTGAAAATTATAAGTCCTATCACTAAACAGCTCCAATTGAATCCAGGTTCGAATCTCGATGAAATTCCAATATGGAGGAGATGACGTCTGATGAGGTTGTTGTACTAATGGCAACAGATCCTCGATTGAATCAGTTTATAATGTTTCAGTTTAGAATTCCAGAATAAATTTTCACTGAATACCTTTCTCCCAGAACTTTTATAAATATGAAGCACTTGTGTAGTTTTCTAGAGAATGAATTATTAAATTCTAAAAAATAGATGAACTTCAAAACAATCTGGCTTCAACAATAAAACACCTTGAGCTCTGAGGTGCAAAAATTACGACTGAACTTATCTACAAGCAATTGGCTGTTTCAAGCTTCGATTTTAGATCACATGGTGGCGCACGTGACAGGCGACGTGATCACTGATTTGAACAGCGCAATAAAGAAATGCCATTTATAACGTATGCTAGAATAGCCCTATCTAAGAATCAGATTCTCACGCTGGAGAAATAAAAAGGAAAGACTGTTTATAATTCAGCTAACACGTAGGCTGAAAATGACCTTGGTAATAGCCAATCATTTTCGAGTAGTGTTTACAAAATCTATGAACCAAAGTGAGCTAAAAATAGTGCTTAAGTCATACTTTTACGTTCTAATCAGACTGATACTTTTTCAAAAATATCAAATCCCGTGAAAATAGTCATTACAATAAAATGTAATGAAGCAAAAAATAAAATTTAAAAAAAATTTAAAACTAACACACAAGCTATTTTAATTACATATTCGTAACAATATATATATATACTATATGGTGAGTTCGGAAGAAATCCGACTGACGTTTATATGAAGTATAGTAGTATTGAATGCCTGGCTTTGTGGTTTCAATAACAAATGCAACAACCGCGAAACGTGTACAATTTTATATAAAATCATCTCTAACTACTGAAGTATTTTTTCAGTTATAAAATGGGTTTCGCGTATTAACAATATTTTGGTTGAAGTTGGACGGTACTATCTATTTCGTAAAGATTCAATAAGTAAACTGAAAACCACCAAAGCCAGTATTGTACAATTACTAAAGGGTTTGTAGCTAGAACTATATATCATAGTCAGTAAAATTAGCGAAAGCTTTGTACCTACAGCCAACAAAAGCCAGTATTGTAAAAGTACCGAAAGCTTTGTACCGACATACAACAAAACCAGTTTTAGTACAAGTACCGAATGCTTTGTACTTACAGCCAACAAAAGCCAGTATTGTAAAAGGACCGAATGACTTGTACCTAAAGCCAACAAAAGCCAATATTGTACAAGTACCGAATGGATTGTACCTACAGCCAACAGATGTCAATATTGTACAAGAAATGAATGTTTTGTACCTACAGCCAACAAATGTCAGTATAGTGCAAGAACTGAATGCTTTGTACCTACAGCCAACAAATGTCGATATTGTACAAGTACTGAATGCTTTGTAACTAGAGCCGCCAATGTCAAAATTTTAAACGCATTTAATGCTTTGTACCATAAGCCACAAAAACCGGCATTGTTAAAGTATCGAATACTTTGTACCTACAACCACAAAAACCAGTATTGTTAAAGTATTGAATGCTTCGTACATACACTAGCAGAATAAGAATCTGTGTGAATCGGCCAAGGGAAGAAACAATCAAAAACTGAAAATTGAAGACTATCAAACTAACCCTTCAAATTAGAACGTACGGAAGATATTTCATACGAGAATAGAATATATACTTATGTGGAAGGGCTGAAGTGGGGTATGAGTTTCGCTATTTGCTTGTATGTCCACATTTTCACCAAATATAATCGTTTACCTAGACTCCAGTTTTTACGCTAGACCAAATTTGATGAAGTACTCTCCCCAAGAAATGATTAAAAACTGATGAATGTATCCACAGTTTCCAAAATATATTGATCATATATGCATAATTAATGCATACAAAACTTTTCATTTCAAGGAAGATACTGTATTACCACATATATTGTGTCTGTTGCTCTTTATATATCTAGAATTGACGCATGCGTACCATACACATTTTTATATTGTTTATGATATTTCTAGAATTGACGCGTATTTACAGTGCACGTTTATACGAATCTACTATATCCTAACCTTTCATTCATATCAACAGTGGAATTTTATTACATATCTGAGTATATTTCTCATACTGTTCAACAACGTTATTCCCAACACACTAGTTATTCAAAAACACATTAGTTATCCCTAATACAATGGTTATTCCCAACACACTAGTTATTGAAAAACACATTAGTTATGCCAAATACAATGGTTATACCCAACACACTAGTTATTCAAAAACACATTCGTTATGCCTAATACAATGGTTATACCCAACACACTAGTTATTCAAAAACACATTACTTATGCCAAATACAATGGTTATACCCAACACGCTAGTTATTCAAAAACACATTAGTTATGCCTAATACAATGGTTATTCCCAACACACTAGTTATTCAAAAACATTAATTATGCCTAATACAATGTTTATACCCAACACACTAGTTATTCAAAAACACACTCGTTATGCCTAATACAATGGTTATACCCAACACACTAATTATTCAAAAACACATTAGTTATGCCTAATACAATGGTTATTCCCAACACACTAGTTATGCCCAAACACTAGTTATGTCGTTTTAAAGGAGCAAACTGCATAAAATTTTTAAACATTTTCGGTGCTTTCGTTTTTTTCTGTTAAACTCAAAATGGCGAAAAATATTGAAATTAGCATTGTGTTAGATCTAAAAGTGCTGAGAATCGCATTTAAAGACGGTCATACTTATAGGTATGTGGCGCTTTAATCGTCTAAAAATATAACATGTAGACGCGTAATATGGTCACGTGACAAATCAAACAAGTAATATAAGCAAACGGCATGAGTGGATCCTTATGCTTTCACATTAATGTACGTGATAATAAAAGAGTATCTATTGCTGTCTCCCATGGGATGAAAGAGTATCTACTGTTGTTCCCCATGGGATGAAAGAGCATCTACTTATGTCCCCCATGAAATGAAAGAGTATTAACTGCTGTCCTCCATGGGACGAAAAAGTATCTACTGCTGTCCCCCATGGGATGAGAGAGTATCAACTGCTGTCACCCATGGGATGAAAGAGTATCAACTGCTGTCATCCATGGGATGAAAGAGTATCTACTGCTGTCACCCATGGGATGAAAGAGTATCTACTGCTGTCACCCATGGGATGAAAGAGTATCAACTGCTGTCATCCATGGGATGAAAGAGTATCAACTGCTGTCACCCATGGGATGAAAGAATATCAACTGCTGTCCCCCATGGGATGAGAGAGTATCAACTACTGTCCCCCAATAGGATGAAAGAGTATCTACTGCTGTCACCCATGTGATGAAAGAGTATCAACTGCTGTCACCCATGGGATGAAAGAGTATCATCCACGGGACGAAAGAGTATCTACTACTGTCCCCCATGGGATGAAAGAGTATCAACTGCTGTCCCCCATGGGATGCAAGAGTATCTACTGCTGTCACCCATGGGATGAAAGAGTATCAACTGCTGTCACCCATGGGATGAAAGAGTATCTAGTAATGTCACCATGGGATGAAAGAGTATCTACTTATGTCCCCCATGAAATGAAAGAGTATTAACTGCTGTCCTCCATGGGACGAAAAAGTATCTACTGCTGTCCCCCATGGGATGAAAGAGTATCTACTGCTGTCACCCATGGGATGAAAGAGTATCAACTACTGTCATCCATGGGATGAAAGAGTATCAACTGCTGTCACCCATGGGATGAAAGAGTATCAACTGCTGTCCCCCATGGGATGAGAGAGTATCAACTACTGTCCCCCAATGGGATGAAAGAGTATCCACTGCTGTCACCCATGTGATGAAAGAGTATCAACTGCTGTCACCCATGGGATGAAAGAGTATCATCCACGGGACGAAAGAGTATCTACTACTGTCCCCCATGGGATGAAAGAGTATCAACTGCTGTCCCCCATGGGATGCAAGAGTATCTACTGCTGTCCCCCATGGGATGAAAGAGTATCAACTGCTGTCACCCATGGGATGAAAGAGTATCTAGTAATGTCACCATGGGACGAAAGAGTATCTATTGCTGTCCCCCATGGGATGAAAGAGTATCAACTGCTGTCCCCCATGGGATGGAAGAGTATCAACTGCTGTCCCCCAATGGGATGAAATAGTATCTACTGCTGTCACCCATGGGATGAAAGAGTATCTAATGCTGCCACCCATATGATGAAGGAGTATCTCCTATTGTCCCCATGGGATGAAAGACTATCTACTGCTGTCCATATGGGATGAAGGAGTTTAAATACCTAGTAATGTACTCTCCTGGAACAAAAGCACCTTTTATACGCAGGTTTAGAACAGTAGATAAACAGGTAAAGTTCTCTTGTAATTGTACCGTGGGTGTTATCACATCTCTCTCTCTCTCTCTCTCTCTCTCTCTCTCTCTCTCTCTCTCTCTCATAAAATTAATCAAAAGATGGGCCCTCTATCTGTTTATCTATATGTTAAGCACATGTTAATATCAGTTCACCCTGAGTAAAAGCTTAATGTTAATAGGTGGAGCTATATAAGAATTTCAACATGGAAAATGAAGGCAGGTCAACCTATGACTATAACATGGACAATGAAGGCAGGTTGACCCATACGCATACATGGACAATGAAGGCAAGTTAACCCACACGCATACATAGACAATGAAGGCAGGTTAACCCACACGCATACATGGACAATGAAGGCAGGTTAACCCACATTCATACATGGAAAATGAAGGCAGGTTAATCCACACGCATACATGGACAATGAAGGCAGGTTAACCCACACGCATACATGGACAAAGTAAATGATATACACCACTAGCTTACTGACATGAAAGTAAAAAAGGAAATACTTTGAGTAGGTCTCTACTCTTGACTACTTTTCAAGAAATATAGTCAATTTTATTGAAGTTAATGAAACAAACTTTGGAAGAATCAAATATGGCCTTGACGATGACACAAACCCAACTTCAGATCTCTTCCTACAAGACTTTTAATCTTTAGATTTTAAGAAACAATAACTATTCCCACAAACTGGTCCCATTCTAGGAGTTATAATGCTAAACCAATATTTACATCTAAAGACTACCATGGATCTTATCCAAACATTTCAACTTTGTGTCTTTCACAGTGTCCTGTATTACTAATGGAAGGACAGACAGACACGAAGACATAATCCCCACTTTTTAACATGGGTATAACAGTCATGTTATTTTTTTATTTTTTTTACTTATTTAAACAATATGACTGTTCAAACACAAATCACAAAACAAATGTACATATCTCTGAACTTAATGATATAACTAATAGCTACACACGTTAACAATACTGACAAGATTTATTCTAATGGTCAATGCTAATTATACTTTCATAACAACTCATGGTATTTGCGATGGCGGAGTTCCTCAGATTGCTAGGTATTAAAAGTCAACTAAAGCTGGCAACAAGAAAATTTGATTTCTATCCGTCAGATGGTAATTTATAAAGATACTGAAATTATTATTTGTATTATGGTACTGGGCAGCAACAGTGTTTTACATGCAAACAAATTCATACAAACCATCATTCTCCTAAGTGCATTTTATAAGAGAAACTAAACCCATTAATTGGATGCACTATAGGTAAAGTATATATAGAATCCCTCACCATAACAGTTAAACTTCTCTCATTCTGTACTAAGCTCAAAATCAGTCTAAATGGGCAAAAAAGGGTTGCGAATTCTGTAATTTATGACAGCCATGTTCGCTTGAATGATTCTGTTAAATATTGGTTTTAAATGTCCTTTATCCATTATATCGAATGCATTTTCAGTCCTCCGTCATTAATTTATGTAAAACTATCACTGTCATTTAAATTTACGGCCAACATCGATTCGAAATCATGGAATAAACTATATCGATAATAATCGAGCATTTATAACTAATTGCTTGAAGACGCCCTTCTTTTTCTCATATTAACTTACTTAAGTCATTTTCCACAGATTAGAAGCGTGTAGCTCTCTTGTATTTGTTGTACTTTCATCTATTTATTCCTTTTCCGTCTCTTTCATGACCCTAATCCCATCTATACAGACGGTTTTTTTTATCTGCAAAACACATTTCCTCATCTGGGATGTGAGACTTCGTTACGCTAATGTGTACATGGAAACATCAGCTTCTACCGTAACATGTATATGCCTGCCTTATCTATATGCGCTTTTTATAAACTCAAAACGACGCTCGACTTCAAAATCTGAAAGTTTGACTGCGATTATCTATCTATACCAAAATGTTTGACAGTACCTTATTGGTCAGAAAATTCTGTTTTTACAAAGACTACAACTCCCTAAATTTTTATGGAATTTTGTATTTTGTTATATTATACAGTAGCGCCCCTTTAAAACTTTACTTGTCTGGATTTTCTGAGACCTATGACTATCCAGTTTACTTTATATCTGTATGAACTGTGTACAGCAACCCAGAAAAAGTAAACTCTCTCTCTCTCTCTCTCTCTCTCTCTCTCTTGGTGTGGTATCGATCGATTGATTCTTCACACGAAGTCACCATCTATTCCCCAATATGAATACGCTATGCTACCTAACATGTTATTTGTTGTTTTCTTTTATTTTCTTCTGTTTGCCACCCGTGCGTTGACTGATATATATTATAAGGATACACTTTTGTTTTGTTCTATTCTTAATTAATGTTCATTTTAAGGACATTTTTATCTGCATATATTTGACATTTACTTTTTGAGGGATAAAGACATCTCATTCCTTTCTTGTACCCATAATCACGTGATATCATTAGTTACATTAGTTATCGCAAAACAAATTTCATCATGTAGTCTTCTACCTGTAAGTAAGCATCTATGGTCACTTTTTTACAAATAGTTAAAATGAAAACAGATTAAAAAAAACTCGGAAATGTCAAGATATTGTTACATGAAAGAGAGGCAGGGAATGTGGATCTAAACCAATATACCTGCAGGGAATGTGGGTCTAACCAATATATCTGCAAAGAAGTGGGTATAAGCAATATTTCTGCGACAGATAATCGTATCTATTAGTGTAGACGTGGAAGTTGATACATTTCTCTTCTTTTTCGTGAAACAGCTTATGAGATCTCAAGCTAAAAGTATGTCAGGAACTCCAAAACAGCGTTAGAAACGCAACAGTCGTCACGTATTGATGACCACTCTGTATTCCATGTCCACAATAAAGACAAAACGTGGCAACATTCTTGAGTGTTATTTGTACACTAAGATGTATGGATGATAAACAAGCAACGTGAAGAATCTATCCGGAAAATAATTTCTCTTTGTAATGTTGAACCAAAACATATGCAAGACACATGTCAATGCTAATGAGCCTACTACCGTCTGTACACGCATATGAGTCCTATCCAACATCATGCAGCATACAGCGGTGTTTGCCGAAATAGTATGACCCAGGAGATCTGGATTTATCACATTTCTTATGTCTAATCAGTAAAATAAACGATATAGACCCTGGTTTGGCAGCAAATTATGAGACGGCCGATCAGAATCTATGTTCTTTGCAGCTAGATTAGTCTTGTACGTGAGTATAAATGATAACACTTTTTTAAACTGAAAGAAATGAAACGCTGGCTTTATTGCATGATTTTAATAACGCCATCGAAAAATTTTTTAACGGTAGAAAAATTAATAAGGAGATTCTCACTCCTCAGTTTTGCATTTATAGCTCAGCAACTGTTTTATTTGGAGCTGTTTGGTTAATGATTGCTGTTGTATATTATCTATATGTAATATATTATCTATATGTAATGTATTATCTATATAATATATTATCTATATGTAATCCTTTGTATAAATTTAGAAGAGAATATTAGGAAATATTTAAGAAATACCATCCGTACAGAACGCCCAAAACCCTACGCGTAACTTGCAATATCGTTATCTAGTTTGATAGCTTCATCCTATGATTGGTTATGGTGTATCTCAATAAGTGTAAACTAAATTAGAAATTCATTCCGCCCACCCAGTGCAAAACGGCATTATGAAAATTCCACTACTTGCACATGGGCGCCCGCAGCATAGGTCAATGAGGGTCACGTGACCCCCCTGGAAATCATACTGCATATATATATATATATATATATATATATATATATATATATATATATATATATATATTCCTACAAGTTTAATCATGCAAATGAAGCTGAAAATATGTCACAAGATTATGTTCAAAACACTTAGTAAATATTAGCTTTAGTTTAGGACTGCTTACTCTACTAACTCTCCCGGCCGTGACTGACTGACCCCCTGCAAAAAATCCT
>JAECUM010059349.1:0-11337 GCA_016617855.1 Megalonaias nervosa | reverse complement strand
AAAACCAGTTACTCAGGCAAGTGTGTATTTGTTTAACAAAAGTTGAGATTTTTGTTTGAGTTAGTGTTGGTGCAACATAATCGACGTGGAATGCTACCGGGTTGGATTTGTCTTTGAACTCCACTTCATCGTTGTAGAAACAATCCCTGAATGCTTTTACACCTGGCTGTGCAGTCAACAATTTGCTTTTGAGTTGCTATTGGTACATTAGACTAGTTCCAATTGTTTATTACTATTTGGTCCTTAAAAATTATATTTCAATGTACATGAGTTTGATAAAACCGTTTTCACGCCGACATTCATCAACAAATGGAACAAAATTACTATTGATGTTGGCATCATTGCTCAGTTAAGCCAACACTCCATCAGCAAATTCCGCAACTGCATCACAACGATTGGAACCCATTAAGTGCATGTAATAGTAAATTCAATCTTAAACATAAACGCCAAAGACTGTTCAGTACTCTTGAGAATGTTGATGCCTTAAACTGAATTTTATCTCCAGCGACTAATGATACTGGTACTAGAAAACAAGGTTTCTAGCTCCGAGACCCCCTACCCCTCCAGAACCCTTTTATGTTGACATTTGCTTCACCAGCCTTTTTTTATAGCTCAAAATGATGATTTTAATATGATAAGGCTTTTCTAGTATATTTCTGACAAAATGTTTTGTCAGGGTAGGGGGTCTCTGATCTAGAAACATTTATTTTCTGTTACTACTGTTACAGATATGTTGAATTTAAATTATTTAAAATAAAAAACAATTCCGATGACCTTGAACTTTAACCTTTGACCTTGACCTTTGACCTTGACCTGGGTTAAAGGTGAAGGTTAAAGGTGAAGGGTTAAAAGTTAAAAATGACACTTAGCGCCGTGGCATTGGTCTTACTCTAACCCGTAATAATAATAATGATAATAATAATAATAAACAGTAGCGTCATAAGCGGTCACCATTCCATCGGGGTCCCTTGATTGCCTTTTTTGCCTTTCACGGGATCCCTTCATTGATGCCTTTCTTATGGCGGTTATAGGGCACCCCACGAGGCTTTCTTTTTTGGCTGACATTCTTTCTGAATGTTCCTGTGTGGGGTACCCTTCAAATGAGGTTGAAAGCTCACATACGCTACTGTTTATTTTAGGGGGCTCCTGCATAGACCCCCGCCCCCCCCCCCAGCTAATCGCTAAACGAAACAAAACTTTAGAGATTCAGAGGGCTGTCTAGGCTTTTTGATTTCATGTACACACCCCCCCCCCCGACATCAAACCCCGGGGACAGTGCAGAACGCACTCACAACGTTGTTTGACGTGGTGAGGAGGAGTACATGAAATCCTTTTGGGGCTTGGAGCCCCCACTTATATATAAAACTGGCAGAATGCCCTCCGTCGACAATGTGTCAGTTACGGGATCGAACCCGAGGCTTCAGTATGATAATCCAACGTTATAACACTGCGCCACTATCTGATTCTTACAATTATACGTTTCAAAAATTGTTATGAAGTTACCTAATGCTGTATAAACTGCACTGGATCTAAAATAAATTCACACACGTTTAGAAATTATTATGCTGAATAAAATGCAGTGTGAATCTAGATTTAATCTAGAAAATATTATTACTAAATAGACTGTAGTGTGGATCTAATAAACCTACCGGATGTCGTTGTGAACAGCTGTCGCATGACCTACTGAGTATACATTGTATAGCTGGAAGTAAATAACTTACCTGGAATTTCCAAGGCTATATTGAAGATATCAAATAACCTACTGGAATTAACGCAAGGTAATGTACATCAAATTTATTAGTTAAAAGGTTTAAAATATCATTTTCTGTTACAAACTATGCTGATTCACACTGAGTACAGACAATTAAGTTACTGAATACAACACACACACAAAAAAATCGCGACGGTCATGTAATGTTAAGTAATATAACAAGCGGAATAACTGCTTAATTACTCTACGAGTTATCTCCCTTTACAATACAAGGAAGACAGTTATTTTCCTTTTTTATTTTTTTAAGAACTTCATCACCTATTAAAAAATCGACAGTAGCTAACAGAAATAATTTATTATCGTGTTTATATAAATAAAATTTTAATTTTTCAGCTTACTTTTCGATGACATTCAAATAACTCTCTCATTGCTACCCTGGTGAGAATATACTTGCCATCTTTTGCAAAAATCTTCGACCGGTTCAGGTCAATATTTATTTTTGTGTATTTCTCTTGACTGATCGGATCATGAAGATAATCGTATTTCAGCATAAGCTCATCTCTGAACTTTTCAAGATAATCAAAATATTTGCAGTTATCTGATTTAACAAGCGAGAGTTTCATTCTATCAAATTAACTCAAACAAATACCTGAAATTTCATCATTAAATTCAACTGATAATTGTTGGCCATTAACCATTAGTTTTTAATTTTACTACTAACTCCATCGGCTAATGTTAAATTTTCGAACATTATTTCTAAAGTTTAGACAAAATTGCATAGTGTTCAATAGCTAACGTATTCATTCCGTCCTTGCAATATCTCTTATCATCAAAATTGCTTAGTCCACGTTTTATACTTGTATCTGTTTCAAGTTTGTGATGATTTGTTCTGATAACATTTGTTTTAATAAATTAGTGCAGGTGTTTAGCGCTGCTTTAAAATCATCAAATTTCATACACTTTTTTACGTATCCGCGAAGAATACCTTTAGCTTTTTTGTTAGTTTATTGTCATCTAAAATTACAGCATACATTTGACTTCTTAGTCCAACAAATTCCCTAACTGGCGCAAACATAAATTCATCTTTCATCTTGCCGATGACTTTTTTTATTTACATCATGATGAAATCCATTACTTTTTGGATAATCCGATAAACCAAATTTTTATTGTATAAATATCTTGATAAACATTCTTACATTTTGTTATAAACAAGTGAATCTGTATCAGTAAATAGCAACTCCGAATCTGGCCACTGCTTTTTGGTAAAATTATAGTGTCGTACATTACCCATTTTGATATATCAAGTACAGCTGCACCAACATAAATCGGTTTATTTAACTTTAAATTTGTTTTCTTCGCGGTATTGCAACACGATTTTCATTAAATATTTTCAAAACCGTCATCGTTAACTAATTTATTTCTGCGATTTACATCATTTACAATTTCAATATCGACTCCCTTTCTGATATTTTCCATAGTCTTACCGAACACGGAATTGTTCATTAACTTGAAGAAGTTTTTCTCAGAGTTTGTCTTAGCAATAGCACGACGTTTGGTATTTAAATCAATCTAATCTGACGTCCAACAAGATTGATTAAATTTTAACACGTGATGAACTTTTCTCAGAATTACTCCAGCGTCTAATGCTTGTTTTAAATTTTTGTAATGTATCGCGTAATTTCTTTTATTTAACAGATTTGGAACTATTCTATTAACGATCGAATTTTTTGCTGTTGTCATTGCCTGTTGTTCAGGCGATAATAAACTATAATCGATCGTCATTGACTCTGCAAAAAACGGATAGTCGTTATGTAGATCATGTAACGAACTAGGATAATCGAGATCAACTTCAACAAAATAACTGACATTTTCTGGTAAATCTTTTTCAGTTTCTTTAAGAAATTGATCTGGGGTCATCCAATGAAATCCACTACACGGCATTGGTTCTGACATAGCATAATCATATAAATTATTAGAGACTAGATAAATAATATAATTTGACGGTAAATTTTTATCGTAATTTTTTAAGTATTTATTATTAGCTACCGCATATTTTTTGTTATAACGCTAATTCCGCCGCGAATTCCTTTTTTAATAAAGTTAAACATATCAACAACACTTAAGAGATCCAATTCTATCCAGCTTGTTTGTAGCAGAGCATCCCATGACAATCCTGGCGCAGAATAATACCAACACGGATCTAATTCATAATTTTCATGACTAACTTTACGAAAATTCTCGAAAATATCTGCTAGTAATAAAACATCTGTTTTCAAATATAAATCATGATAATCCCCAAGTGTCTTACAACCAAATTTATTCTAAATATCCTGTGCATATTTGTAATCGTCATCTGTAATATTTTCATTTTTTCGCAGCGAGTAAATTTTATCTTTAATAGGAAGAGAAGTTTCATCAAATCTGCTCCAGTCGTCCAGATACTCATACGGAAAGACACCTTTTTTAGTCAGAGAGACGTAGTCTTCACCAAAGCAACTTTTTAAATTATTGAAACTGCTACAAGCTTTTACAAGCTCATCCAATGGTGCTGCCATAAATTGCAGACTGTCGATAAAACGTAATTTGCCAAGCGTAACTGACACATACTTTTCAAAATTGTTTGGAATACATTTTATTATATTATTTAATTTTAGTTTAGATTTAATTTCCTCATCTCCAAACGCTTCGACAATAATATGACTATCATAATCACCAAAATTATATAAAACGAAGAGAATAAAATCTGGCGCATGAAATTTCAAGTTATAATTATGTGCTGCTCCGCGATATTGGCCGGTTAGATGACTGTGATCGCGCACTGTATCGCTTGAAGGCAGAGGTTTCTCGCAGATATGACAATTAAGTGTCTCATCAAAATCAAGTTGTTTGGATGTTATTTTTATTAGAGCTGTTTTAGATAATCTGTTGAAAATGTTATTAACATCGTATTTTTTAGTAACCACACGGCAGGATTTTTACATCTGTACAATTTTATTGGACTTGAAAAATTATCGTTAGCACAACTATTTTATAAGTTGCTCCACAGAGAACATGTTGTTGTATTTTCTGGTGCTTGACTTATTTGGATCATTTTCTGCGCCTGCCACAGGGACAAGTAGACACTCGAAGTCAGCGTAAACAACAAAGGAATGTAATTTATGATTGTAATTTTTAAATTTAAATACTTTTTCTCTTTCTCCTGGCATTGTTATTCTTTGATAATTAACACGGTATTTAAGATGCTCTTGCAGTTTTTCATCTTTAGAAAAACCTGTAAACATCGGTAGCAGAAATATTTCTTATTTTAATCTTTATTATACTGTCTGCCAACTTGGCCGTTAAAGATTTTTTTAAATCTAAAAGTAATGATTCCTATAAAACAAGTTTAATGTCGATTGCAAAGCTTTTTCTGAAATATTTCTTGGATAAACATTTTCACGCTCGTCAAGACCAAATATATTAACTGAAATATTATTTTGCTTTTCAAACTTTGGTATTTGATTTTCTGCAACTGGAAAGTCAATGCCATTGAAATTTAATTTTGATAGTGTCTAAAATATTTGTTAACTCGATCAGCATTTTTTCTGCTGGAAACATCGCAGAAAGAATAACCCACTGGAAACATTTGTTATCAAACTTCTTTACGTTTATGCAACATTTTTAGTTTTTAATATTTTGAGGGAGATCAACGTAAGAACTACCGCGAAGTATGTTATATTTAACTGTGTGAAATAAAACTTTTATCATTCAAATTTCCAACCTGATTCTGATGCAGTAAATTCCTCCAATATTTTTATTTATTTCTTGATGTATTTCATCGGCGACTGATGAAATACTTGTTCCAGCCAATATTTTTCGTGATTTAGCTGTTAAATATGGTTTGGTAATCTCGTTGCTGAAATCTACATTTTCAAAGATTATATAAAGTATATTTCTTTTAGGTGCATGCAACTTTGATAAAATAACATGATACTGTACTATTAGCTTGATACTTTTATGCACTGCAAGTTCTCGCGTTACAGTTGGATGCAGAAGATGAAACAAATTTGTAGATTTAAAATTTGCTAAAATATTTTATCAAATTTATAACTGTTATCAAATCCTGCAAAAGCAGTGGCTACTTTTGTAGGTTCTCCTATAAGGCTCTTTTTGGTAATATCTCGCAATTTCAGCATTATATTTATATAACATTTTTTATATTTAATTGATATCTCACTGCACAATGCGCACGCGCAAACAAGCAGGAATACTATCATATTCGTCCCAAACTTATCCGCGGCTAATATTTTAGGATCGGTGATTCACGTCGACTGCGGACAACCGTTTGGTAAATCAACATCAGCCGGTTATAAGATTAGCGTTAAAGGTGATAATGCTGAGAGACTTGAAGTGTTTAGGAAAGATTTTATTTACACTTTGTTTTGTGATGACATTCCAGAAGGACAAAGAGTATGTCATGTCAACGGCGCAGTTACTGATAACACTGAAAACTTATCATTACAAAGTGAATTTCAACTTTATCCCGTGTTTAATCTTTATGAGGCGAATGATAAAGGAATCATTCGAAATATCCGAACGAAAAAAGTGCTAGGAAAAATAATAGCTGTTATCTTAAAGTAACTATTAGAGGAACACTAACAGATTTTGTTGATTATTATAGTCATAGATTTGTTAACGAACTTTTTAACGGACCTATATCTAATGGTTTAATGATAGATCACGTCAACGGTATTAAAACGTCTAGAAAATCTCGAACTTGTTACGCCTAAAGAAAATAACAAACGAGGACGAAGAGGTGGTATTAATTTTAGACGTCCTGCTAAACCTATAGTATCATATTACATTAGTACAGGTGAGGAACTAGAATTTCCTTCAATAACAGCTGCAGCAAAACATTTTGATATTAATCCTAAAACAATAAAATCTGTTGCAGATGGAATAACAAATACGGCAACGTCAATGTCGACCTTTGACAGAATTATCTTTAGAATTATCTTTAGATATGACGATTAATTATATTTTCTAGCTCGGTTTTGGTAAGACAATTATGAGCAAACATTAAAACATCATTTTTATTAAATTTCAGTGTAATAAATGCACTGTCATTAAGTTTATTTTTTCTGCCGCTGTTAGCAGAATCTTATTAGAATCACCTTGCATAATAATGTCAACAGAATAAGAACTATACCCTGATAAACATTTTCGCACTGCTTCAGCTAATTCTCTGTAATTTAATATATCAGCTTTCTGATGATACTTTGTCTCTTTAGTCATTTATAATACTAAATTAGATAAAAATATATTATAATATGGATTTAATGAAATGGCTTCCTAATATATCTGCTGATGATAAATTTTACAGCAGAAGATGCTATAGTCGCAGATAAACAGTTTTGTTGATTACACAGAAGACGACATTTTATTTAACAATGATGATGAACAAGACGAGATCGTGGACGTGGTTAATAAAAAAAAATTACGGCAGACCGACAACTCGACGATATGTTAAGTATCATAGAGCCAATAAAATAATAAAATTTAATTTTACTGTTGCCGAACAACAAATATTTTTTTGCAACTTATAAAACCTTTTCTTAATCTAAAAATTGCTGGCCAACAAAGGAGCATAAAATTAGATTTTATTTTTGGCAAAATATTTAATTTAATGCCAGTCGATAATGCAAGCAAGTTACATTTAACGTCGTTGTATACACCGGTTAATTGTAAATCTGTACTGCTAAAATACGAGCAAATTTATAACAATATTATTTTAATATAGATTTAGTTGGAAATCCAGCTGTTAAATTTATCGCTGTATCCTTTCCATTTAAATAAACTTTTGTTACCTTTTTCCTCATTTCAATAACAAATATAACTTGCTCAGTTTTCTGTAGTTCCTGCTCGTAAAAACCACCGGTTATAGGCTCACCCAATAACTCTTTTAGCGCGTATGTTACAGGTATTGTCAGTAAAACTTTATCAACAACAAATACTTCTTCGCTCTAGTTTGGAGTAAATCCTTTTTCAAATGATTTTTTTTTTCGTCAGAGAAATTCTAACTTTATCACCAACTTTAAATTTATGTCTGCGATACATGTCTTCATTTGCAAGAATCGGATTTTTAATTGCATCATTTGGTGACATTTTTATTGATCTGTGCTTTGTGTTATTATAATTATCAACAATCTGCTGTAGATCAATATACTTATTTGATTTTTAGCTGTCAAATGTTTATACATCAGCTCGTTTAGTGTGCGATTAAATCTTTCGACGACAATGCTTTTTTTTTCCTTCGTTTCCCGTAAGATATTTTATGTTATTGTGTTCCAGAACCTGCTCAAACTATTTATTAAAAAACTCCGCTCCATGATCGATCCTGATTCTGTTTGGTTTTCTTTCTGTACTTGTTATTATTTGTTTTAGTGCATCAGTTGTCGATGTTCCAGTTTTATCCGAAACAGGTACACTAAACGCGTATTTGCTAAAATCATCTACAACGTTAAAAAGATATTGTTATCGTTAAAGTGAGCAAGATTTGACACATCAACTAGATCAATCGCCTACATATCGTCAACGGCACTTCCGACAACTTTACGTCGCGGAAACTTTTTTTTAGGTTTATGTAGCTCTGATGCCAGATCATCGTACAATTCTTTTCCAAGACCTAACTTATATTTTGTTCCTATCATTCCTTGAACTAACCTTCTATCAACTAACCTTCTATCAAATCTCTCTCGTAGATTTGTAGGTTTCATATCTTTAAGTTCATCTAGCATTACTTTATCACAGCCGTGCTTATTTTGTTCGTTATCACAGTAGCAGATATCGTGACGCATTGCTATTGCATCAACTTGATTGTAAGGCTCTTGTCCGGGCAGCGGATTATCATTTTCATCTAGTTGTTTATCTAGCGGATTGTATGGTCCAGTGTATTTATGGCCTGGTAATGTCCAATTACTTTTGGTTTTGGTAACTTGCCAATTAATTTATATATATCTATACCTGTTCCAATTATTTCTCTGTTGTTGCATTTCTGACAGTACGTAACAATTTTATTTTTCTCCAGACAGAGATCTGTCACAATCACACTCGCATATCATTTGATTTTTTAATCGTCGACAAAATATTTGTCAGCAAAAAAATATTATTATAATTCTGAAAATATTTTATAGATTTTGATAAAATTGTTGATTTTTACTAATTTTTAGCTAAAAATGCTGTTTCTTTTTAAGGAAAAATGGTTAAAAAATCGAAGCAAAGGGTTAAAATTTCTTGGGTTTTTTTGAGGGCTAAACCTCAAGCAAACTTGTATTAAAATTTTTAACAAAATGAAAAATTTCAATTTTTTCCTAAAAATCAACAACAATGGTTAAAAACAGACAAAAATCAGCTAAAAATAAAGATTTTTAACGAAATTCTCAATTTTGTTAAAAATTCAAATATAAATTTGCTTGAGAAAAAACTGTTTTTAAAGATTGTTGTTCAGAAAAAAAAATTATGTAGAAAAATATTTACCTTCGTCAATTAATCATCTACTAAAATAACTCCAGCTCCAGTTGTTGATTTCAGAAACATTCTTTTTTTTTCTACCACAAACAGTGCAAATGCTTTTTAACATCGTTTTATCATTTTTGGGGTTTTTTTCCGTTGTCTCATCCTTATTCTGTCTTAGTTTTACATTTGAGACACTACGTTGACATTTTTATATTTGTAAGTTTAGATAAAATTAATTGCAATCTTATCATTAACGTGAGAAGGTTGATCGTCAAACTGTAAAATAAATTTTAAAAAATTGAATTTAAGCTGGGACACTTGTTTTATAAACATTATACAATAGTATCCACAAGCTGATGTTCCAACTGGTTGAATTTGATTAGACGAATAATTTATTATTTTATATTTTTGTTGATATATTTTTTTACATCACTGGGAGGAATTCCAAATGAATCGAAATAGTTGTTATTGTAAACTGTTACCCAGTGTGTGCCAGATCCGTCATTAAAATCTTGTATATTTATCACACACGAACCACCAGCTGGTGCATTGTCAAGTTCATCTTTGGAATAAACTCCGTGGAAATTTTTTATATTTGTAGCTTATCAAATATATCAGAGTTACTTCACGCGGGCGTGTTCCTGGTAATGTTAGTCCTCGACCTATTCCAAGCAGATTGGGCAACAAACTTCCCACTACTCCCACCAGTAATGGTCCTGTAAGTCCGCCTTTTGTTTTTCGCGATCGCGTCTTTTTTTTTTTTTTTTTTTTTTTTTTTTTTTTTTTTTTTTTTTTTTTTTTTTTTTTTTTTTTGCTGTCTTTCGTTGGGGCATTATATTAAAGTTTTAGACAAAAATTTTCTTTATACCGTCTCCAGAGACAGCCTTTTTGTTGCGCCAGATACTGCGACAGATGCTGCTGCTAATCCTAATGTACCAAGTACGGGCAAAATTTTAGGTATTAACGTTTTGGCTATTGTGGCTATTGCCGGACCAAGAAAACCGCCTCTCACCGCATTTACTTGCGACTCGCTTAGATTTAAAGCAAACGGTTTACCGCGATCGTATTTATTTATCTATGTTTTAGTTAGCATTAATTTTGTTAAAGTACCGCCCGTTGTCGATGAATTAATTTTTAGTGATACCGGCCTATGCTTAGCAATAGCAGCCGCTAATTTTTTAACTTGACCGTCAGTCAAATATATTTCTTTTTCGATGTATTTTGTCATATATCAAGAGAGTTATATTAAACTCCAAGTTTTTCAAACTTGGACCGTCATTTTACCTCCGACAGAGTAAATTGTTATAAATCTGTCGCTGATCACCAGTGCATAAACGTACAACGCATCTGGAACCATACTTAATGTCCAGGTAATTTCATTTTCAGCTTTCGAATCAACACCTCACTCGTTGCGTTTACTAACATCAAAATAAATATCGCATAAAATGTACGAAATTCCTCTACTGATATTTGAGATCCATCTCCAACGTCCTGATATTTCTGCACTGCATCCATAAGATACATGTACGGTAGAGTAAGATTTTTATTAGCATCATCCGCGAAATTGCATTCTATCGCTCGTTCCGGATACAGCTTGGAGATTATCCTGGCGTATATTCTCCTAACATCAGCGTTATCAAATATTGCGTTATTTTGTTGCTGGTTACCGCGTCGCGCTTGTAGCTGAAATATAACAAATAATTGTTGTGGTAGTTGTTCGCTTGACGTTGTTGTGACGCGCCATGTGTAGTCGGTAGTATTTGTAACTGCACTCTGGTATATTTTATCTTGCTGAAAATAAATTTTCTTTGTATATTTTTGAAGCATATCATTTAATTCTACTGCTTTTGTGAATGACAGTGTTATTCGTGGCATCCATAAAGCAAGTTTGTTTATAATAAATTGTACATCGGCGTCGCCAGCCCGAAGTAAACAATCATTTTGTTCTGCCCGATCTAAAATAAGTGTGTGTTTAACACGAAACACTTTATTATAATCGCGACAAAATCCAAATATTGTACTCAATGGCAGCATCATTGTAATTTGATGTGATCCTGCTGCAAATGCCTTTCTCCTAGCATAACCATCATTGTAATGTACATTTCTTACGTTAATTGCGCTATTAATCAAAT
>JAECUM010059348.1:0-14287 GCA_016617855.1 Megalonaias nervosa | reverse complement strand
TTTGGTGATGTGTGCTTAGTCGTGACGGAATATGGGCTGGTGTGTGCAGGCAAGGCGATGGGTGCCGTTTACCCGGGGACCTGGGTTCGGATCTCCGTAGAGTACGAATTAAAAATTTTCTAACCTATATGATAGTATTATTTGTATATATATATATATATATATATATATATATATATATATATATATATATATATATATATATATATATATATACCTGTTAGTATATGCTCATTTTTGTCTCCGTTTACTTTACATTATCAGAATCGTACAATATTTTACGATATTGCATACCTTCATATTGCACTCACGTGCAGGACACATGTGCCCAGTAGTGTATTAGGAACTACTTTGTAAACAAATCATGTACACTCATGTAATAGACTCTTTACGTTTTGGTTGATTAAATTTGTTTGTGAATGAACAAAAGCAGATGTTTCATGGACTGCCACATACCAGCTACTTTGCCACATTCCGCGTTAACTTTCTTGATACAACGTTTCGGATTTAGGCTAGCGATAGACGTCAGACAGGTCATTAAATTGCTGGGTCCCTACAAATAACATGTCAACGACAAGGCATGAACTGTCTTATTTAGCTGGTAATAGGAATGGGAAAAAAATATACTTACAGTTTTACATCCTGAATTTCCTCAAAATGTACTTTCTTAGTTCTGCAAGTCCGAATTACATAAGCCATATAATGGGTTCTAAATCTTGATTACACATTTCGAAATTGCACTGTAATGTCGACTATATTCCAAGTGCAACTGCATCCTCCTTACTGGACTCAAAATGAAATAAACATTATATTCCATAGCGTCTTTTTGATAATTACAATTGAAAGAGTTCATATTTTCCCCACATTATGATTCCAAACATTCAATGACAGAACAGAAACACACTTGCAGATGTCAACAGGCTGCTCCCTCGCTGCTGAAATCAGATGTACTTCATGTAGAATTGACACAGATAAATCCAGTCATTATCACGAAAAATACCAAGATCTATTAGCTTTCTACGGAATTTAGGAGATCCAAACTTCTCGGGTGACGGAAGGGATTTTTCTTATATTTTTCAGTCTCTGGGAAAATTGTAGACACTGCTGTCTTTAACAAGTTCAATCTCATTTATACACCAATGGATTTCATCACCGAAGGAGGGTGTAAAAAGCAACTGTCCTCAAAATGCCGTATGCACAAGCGGGATATTGCTGTTGGCATAAATGGCACAACTTTCCCATCATTCACCGTATTCGATCCCACGTCTTTAATCCAATTTTTTCCGGTAAACTGGGTCTTTCGGAACAAGAAAGAACCATTTTGTCTCATCACCACTCTTTGGTTACATCCATTTGCAACACAGTGCACCATATTTACTGTACAAAAGCATGATCGTAAGATATATCACAGATACATTTACATAAAGAAATTAAACACAAGAATGGCTAGGTTGAATAGAAGGGATATAAATTATCACAATCCGTTTGTCATATCCGTTTTTTTGGCACGCGGAAACTACCGATCGTTTACGGAGATTGCCGAATAATATTTTTCATTTATAAAAGCGCATTTTTAAGTCTAATTTAACATTTTTGTGGTGTACATACACAACAAATGCATTTTTTATGACCATAATAATATCACTCTTTTGTACAATACAGGTGACCAGTGACCTTTAACTTATCTATACCTTGGCAGACCGATCAGATATTTCAATGATTTGCACTAGCGACATCTATTGGATTTCACGAGCTGCCTCCCTTAGTATGCATTGCCAACTAACATGTAGCGTGTAACAGCCGTACATTGTACATATGTCAAAAATGGTGCATTTGACATCAAAAGTATATTTCGCATGTTTAATGTCGAAAATCTGACTATATACCATAAAGTAGCCATTACAGGTGTATTTGAAGGAAAGGATGTATTTGTGCAAACGCGGGCCGGCAATGGAGTCCCTTTCAGATCTGTATACCCCTTGTCTCGATCATTGGGGAACAGTGTTTAAAGCTGAACAATTTGACTTTGATTGGTTGCGGTGGTTTGCCACTGCATCCAATGAAATTCACAGACCCGAAACACCATAATATTTTATCGATACGACAAGATGTAGATAGTTTCACAAATCGGAACCTTGGAAAATGAGGAGGTGTTTAAGTATGAATGGATGCATTAGACAGGAGTAAGAGCACAGAATTGGAACTTTGACTTTAATCTTAAATAAACCCGCGAAGAACTCGTCAAAATAAAAGCTACTACAATTTTTTCGTAAAACTTGCATAACAAGGTTTCTTAGCTTTTGTTCTTTCCTGGGTGGATGTACATAGTCCAGATTCGACCCCACCGTTAGCTTCAATAATATTTCACAAACACGGTGAAGAATACTTAATGTTGTCTGCAAAAACTCGAATCTGTGAAACAAAACAAGGGTCTTCAATAGCACTATCATCATTCATGTCATGCGTTTGAAACACTTAAAACTCAACGGATGTAGAGTAGATACACTGCTATTTTCTTTTATAAAATCTCTGTCTTGTAGTTAACATAATTCTGGATGTCGGTGTCTTAGAGTTCAATCAATTCTTCTTTCACTTAAGTTAATATTATATTAGTTACTCACAGTTAACATTCTGTTATCGGGATAATGTATCAGATTCAAGTATTACAGAACTATGCAATAACTGTAAAACATGACTCCATGATGGGAAAATATCTACTTGATATCCTTGACTATTATATTCGAGTGCGTTATAAGCGGACTCGACCGTATTTACTTATCATTTATTGTGTAAAGAAAGTAACCTATTCGTCTCTAATACTTTTTTATATATGTATTCGATTAAACACGATTTATTTGTCTTAATTGTCTTGATTAAAGAAATTAACCAATAAGCCACTAATGTAAATACTGAAGTAGCTTGAGATATGTCCTTCGTAGTTTCTTTTTTGTTTCTATATTCTGATTAAAAGCAATTAATTTTCTTAAAAGTCTGAAACTGATCTGGGCAGATATCATTTCAGGTCCTAAAAGGTCATATTTATCGCAAAATATTCGAGCATTTCGTTGCAGCGTAATCAAATGGTTCCTTCCATAGACATCAACTTCTACATATTACGAGTTCAGTGAAATATAGTGCTAATTAGTTTGAGGGTATTTAAGTACATTAAATATTTTAGGTAATTACTTTAGCCGCTAATGGTCTTCTCATAGCTGGCATATTTTTATAATTGACCTTTAGTGTCCATCAAGACAAAGAAAGCTTTACAATTTATAACGAGATCGATATGTCGAAATCTCAGGGGACGTGAAATAGTTCATACCTGAAATAATCAAGAGAGATCGATTAGGGAAGTGGCAAAAAGTGTTGAAAGAAATTAGATCAGCATTTTTTCTACACAGCAATCTGTCGAGGCATCTACTAGACATTTTGCGACGGCAGAGGAAATTATTGAACATTATTAGTAAGGTTCACGTGTCAACGTAACGGATGTGGAGATCGGTAATTTGGTCCTCGTGGTGTAATACACCCATTAATTGATAGTGTCAAGTGACTAGGAATTGGAATTATGCTTCCTTTACTTAACATATAACTTGATGAGGTAATTGCAACAAGCTGCAACAATATATAAACAGTTTTTGACATATTCATCAAGAATTGATGTTTTATGGTTCTTATTTCATGTGGATCTATTTCAGAGTGACATTTCTTGACGACAAAATTATATTTTAAAACCTGAAATTTCGGCATAAAATCTGGTGTAATGTGTAGTTCTATTAGATACAGTCTATCTTCAGCCATCATAATACTCTGAACCAGCATTTAAGTATTCTATCTTACTACTTGCATTTAAATAATGCCTAATTTCTTAGTAGAGAACAAACATTTGGTCTGTTTATGTAACGCTGATAACATATTTACAATATAAAATATGCACACAGCATTGATGTCATTTTCTTAGTAAAATGCAAACATTTCTGTCTCAAAATTCAATATTGGTGCTATTTTAGTGTCACATATTATGTTTAGCAAAATCAGTTAATCTTGTCCTGTGTTGCCAAAGGTTACTGAACATACACACCACAAGTTTTGAGAAGAAAATACACAATAATAAGATGAAGTCTCTATCACTAACACGCTAACTTTTACATTCTCTGAGATATCTTTCTTTCCGAAAAGCCAGGATTTTAGTCTTCTCCAGGCTGATTGATTCGTTTTCAGATACTGCAGTATTCTTTTAATTGATTTGGCATTCTTTCAAGCTGAATAGCAGTTTCTGCAAAGGCAACCAAGTCCTCTGCATACAGAAGTCTAAATAATTAAGCATGTTCTAATATTATACCACTATGCTGGCCAGAAATGTGCCTCTTTAAGTCATTTAGAAACACTGAAAATAAAATGGCTGAAAAAACACAACCTTACCTTACCCCGACTGGAGAGTTAATGGGTTCATGATAATGTATGTATGAAACTATGTGGCATTTTTAAGCAAAGTTTGATACTTGCATCTATGACTTTCAATATTGTATTTTATTGTTTATATGTCCCCTTACTAACTTATGGTAAAGGTCCGATCAATACGGACAAACGCTTTTTCATAATAAACAAAAGAACACGAAAACTATCTTTCTGTTTCCTCAGATGTTTATATATCAAAGTGCTTAGAATAAATCTATTATTGACATTAGAGTATCCACTTCTAACACCAGCCTGTTCTCCACCCAAAATATCATTTTCGTTATCCCTGATAAATAATTTTTTTTTAATATAAGTAACTATTTTGTTGAGGACTATACAAGTCGTCGGCATCGACGAGAATAAAAGGATAGACTTCTGCACATGTGATGACACATGCCATCGCCGAGGCCTTGAATATTCAGATTTCTGCTGACGACATCGATATGACACATAGAATACCGTAGAAATAAAAAGAGATGCAGCAGGACCAACTCTAATGAATTTAAGAAGTAAAGATTTGAAATACACGATCATAAAGAATAAAACGATCATGAAGCACCGAAAGAAGAAAAGTATAATGAAGAACTGGAACCTGAAGACAAAGATAACCCAGGATCTATCTTTTTACCGGGGACAATTAACTGCTAGATCAAGTGTGAAAGTACGGCAACTTCTAGGTCATTTAATGGCAGAACTTACGGCAGAACTAAAATCAGTGATGCAAAGGAAAGTATGGTTTTGACCACGAGGATGGCATAGATCAGATGATCGAAAGAAACACCTCAAAGGCTAACTCAAGTGAATGTGCTAACTTACTTTCCTGCATTATGCAGTCAGCCTTAAATAAGGATTTGATAGACATAATGTATAATTATATACAGTAATATTGGCTCAAATTACGGGTGATTTTATGTTGGGGCTGTTTTGAAGTTCGATTATCTAAAATGGCTTTTATCTGTCCATAAGCACCATCCCACCCCTATTTTTCACTATGATGGATTTAAGCGAAGTGTACTGTTATATAGCTCCATTAATTTAAGATCGTCTGTTATTTTGATTTACATTAAAATACTTAAGGCTTTTATGAACTGAAAAAAGACCCAAAGCACAGTTGAGTAAAATCGAGCAATACGTGAATATTCCGTCCTGTCCGTGTCTCCCTCTCCCTCGGTTTTCTTTTTGTGATTTTTCTAAGCTCCTTTTCCATTTCAAGTTATTTTCAGGTCAACCGAGTCTCAACTACCGTGTATTACAAGTAACTAAAAAGAGGTATGACAACTTGCATACTTGGTGATAGTTATATATATATATATATATATATATATATATATATATATATATATATATATATATATATATATATATATATATATATATATATTATGTAAATCCCTCTCTCTGATTGTTATCTCTCCCTCTTTGCACACCAATTGTTGACCTCATTATCGTTCCCTTACAAGGTACAACAGTTTGTTAACGACATGTCAAGTAAGTAAAATCCGTCCTTTTGTAACAAAAAATAATAATAATAAAACCTGTTATATGATTGTTGTAGTAATGATCGCCATAGCTTAATAGGATTGAGGTATCATCTCCCAATGTTTTTGTGACGTCTTTCAAGATATATATGTTCGTTGACTGTCTTAGTTAACTTTTTTATATTCATCATTGGAATGTGTTTCTCCATCTACTTCTTTTCACATTGTGTGAACGGGTCCAGGTCACCCTCACAATGGAACAAAGGTCTGTCCATTTCCTCTTCTTCTACAGCTCTCCCTTTAGTCAAACAAAATACAAGCTCACTGAATCTCTCTTTTGGGAACAATTTTCTAACCTTCTGGAATATGGAAATTATTAGATGACAGCTTTACTAGTATTGGTGATTTCAACTTTCACTTTAACAATCTTGAAAACCCTTACACATAAAAACTCTTAGATTTCATCACGTTTTCAGCTTCAAACAGTCAGTTAGCGAGCTCGCATTTAGAAAATGGTCGCATTTTATGCTAGATTCTTCACTGACCTACTGATAATCTTCTGCAGTATTCATTAGTGTCACGCGAATTTGCATCAGATCAGATTTCGACTGCTCAAAGCGGTGTACGTGTTGCAGGTATAGATTAAATAAAAAAGAATTGACACAGATTAATGTTTGTTATAATAGCTATCTTGCTGTCACACCACATTTAACATGCATTCAATGAAAGACGAGTTACAAAATCACACCACAATAACATTGCATTCAATAAAAGACAAGTTACAAAATCACACCAAAATTAACATGTACTCAATAAATGAAAAGAGTTATAAAACCTTCAGTAATTTTGCTGAATCACATGTTTATTACAAACGTGCTGAAAAGGAAGGTTCAAGAAACTGGCTTGTTTATTTCTTTGCCATAAAAACTATAGTTACACTTGTAGAACTGCTGATGTTGTCATTTCGGGTCAATATGTTAACCCTTCGACCTTAATAGAGTTATATTCCAGTTTCAGCCAGAACTGAGACAAGGTCATAGTTCTCTATCCATAATGAAACTTGCACATTTTTTCTAAAATTTTCTTTCAATCACTGTGTCTTCTATTTAAAGGTAGTAATTTTTTTGGAACGAAAATACATGCAGATTTATTTCTGATAGATTATTGGATTTAATAAAACCATCATAAAAGAGACACTAGGGAAAAAGAAACTGCAGGAAAGAAAAGATCAATAAATGGATAAAGGCAGATAGGTTAAATTAGTCATACTCTTAGGAAACCAAAGTAAGACAAGCTGTGACTCAAATTTAAAACGACAAAAGTGAAAAGATGCATCGACAAATCTCTGCAGAAGATCAGTGGATACTTAACTTCCCACAAAAACGGCACATTGGGAAAGATGGATACAGTAACACACAGTCAAATTCCATTGCGAAAAGTGACAGGACCTAACAGGAAGTTAAGATACTTACACCGAGAAAGCTGATTCTTCTTTCGAAATGGTTCGACATTATTTGTCTATCGCAATTCCGCGAAGATTTGCACATTCAGTCACTTGAGAAAAACGTGGAGGGAGCAAGTTTAGTTTTTATAGTAGAATTTGGTTCATCAAACACTCTTCAAAGAGGCAGCGTTTGCACACGATTAAGTCTAGTTCAAATGCAAACCACACAGACTTTGATCTGCCGTTGAATAAGTCGCCGTTATGCCAGAATATATGGTGTTTGTTCTAATGGGCACGCGTAACAAACTGTATAGACCCAGATCTACTCACGCGCTGAGAAGGCAATTCGGGGTCGTTGCAGTTTGCAGTTGGACTCGACTTATACGCTAGTATATACAGTATATAAATATGTTGGACTACTCACGTGAACTACAAAGGTGAACAATGATAGTTAGACTAATAAATACAGCTAAAATTTCATTTATAAAATAGGTAGGCGTGCAAATAGAATATATGCAAAGAATAACGCAGGTAAACACTGTAATAAATAACCTTCACAGCTATAGTCAAATCTGTAGAATATTCCTGACAGTAACTAAGAAAATGTGTTTCTTCTTAGTGTCTGCAGCTTTTAAAGTCAGATCTAAACTGTTATGACTGCATTTGCAGTAAAATATCAAAAATACCTGCTAGAGTTCACATGTAACGGAGTTAGTCTGCGATATGCCTTGACATATTCATTAAATGTCAAACCACTCATTATGATTAAAACCTGACTACTGTTGCGGCAACCAAACTCTTGTTTTACATAAACCATCTTTTATTGGAATCAATCCACATTGTAGGGTTCAAATATGCAGCAGTTAGTGCCATATAATTTTGATCAGCGATGGGTTATATATATATATATATATATATATATATATATATATATATATATATATATATATATATATATATATATATATATATATATATATATAATGAGTCATGTGTGTATTGCAAACGGACGTATGTTATTACTGGATATGTAAGAAAAGAGAGTAGGTAGAAATATCAAGGTTGTGAGTATATCTTAGTGCCAACCCAAATCTTGATTCTGTTCGCGGATGATACCGGGAACCGTTAATGCAAAATTCGTCACGAAGAAAGCACACATAATTCAATCCAGACATAAAACTGGAACCTTTTCTTTTCAATACATCATAATTAATCACCTACTATAGACCTGATGGTAGGCAACGACTCTTTTCCTATAGCAGTGGAAGTACAGTATATACTGGCTTGTTGGTCCAGTCCAACATCAAACAACATATAGCCTGAGCTGCCTTCGCGTAATGAGCCAGCAGATCTGATTTCTGTTGTTTATTCTACTGATTATTCCTAACAATTTGCAGAGACCCAGATCTGCAGGCACATTACAAGCGAGTATATAAAGTATAAAGCAAAATCCATTGGATCTAATGCATATTAAAACCGCACCGTCGCCAGCCATCCAGCCATTCCAACATGGGGACCTTTTCGTCGAATCGGTCCAGCCAACGTACGGGGATTTTAGTGACAGATCCGTCCGTCCAACCGTACTGTCGGCCACATGTCCGTTCTACGACGGAGATTTCAGTGAGAAATCTGTCTGTCCAGCCAGGCCTTTGTAGCGGCCGGCACCGGAGATAATCGTACTGTATTCTAAACCGCAAGCTTCCAGCCCGACCATTCGCCTGGTAAACCAGCCGGCGTTGCCGGTAGTGCCGGACTTCCGTATGTTCACTGCTTGTCCACAAGGGAGAGCTAGTGATGTTTTACTGGGGATGGAATTGAGTCTTCATACCACTTGGTATGTTTTCTCTAGCGCTGCAAGTAGACCCAGTTAGGCTTCGAAGCACAGTGCGTGCGATGGAACACTTTCAAATCTACCAACCTTCACATGTTACTCAGATCCAACCATGGAACGGACTGAAGTTAGCTTTCAAACCGCCGTCGAGGACGATTTCTTTTTTCGGGTGTTGGCTACTGCAGAATGTCCCTACACATACCGCTGAGCTAAAGAATTGGTAGATCTCGTTGAGGCGGAAGAAACGGGTTTACGGCAACAGACGCCTTCAGAACCGATCTTCAGGCACTTTACAAGAACGCAGTAGCTGTTCATACGTACGCTCGTCTGTTTTTTTTTTTTTTTTTTTTGTTTTTTTTTTTAGGGCGGCCAGATCTTTTCCATGCCAGAGCTGATTTGGGATGCAGTTGCAGACACACGGCAATAGTCACGCCTGGGAGGCGACGGCCAAGATTGCTAGGGTCAATGACCAGGGCTGCTCCACATACTATGGCCAATTCTTTGACGGGTTTGGCCAATCTATTCTTGAAACGACGTGTTGCATGGGTGTTATCCACGTTACTCCTGCCTTATCATACCCTCCCATTCCGGACGACCATGTTCGGATCACCGTTGCTTTGGAGGAAGAACAGAGGAAATTTGCAGGCAGGCAGCTTAGGAACTACCCCTTCACCTTGTCGCTCAACCCACACGGGCGTTTGGAACCACTCAATCATCGTCAGTGCGAAGGAATGTTAAACAGCCCCAAGACAGGGGTCTCCTCAGTCACACGTGCACCAACATCGATCCCTAGGATGCAATTATACAGTGGCGGTAAGAAACCAATTTTTGAGCTCACTGGACCCCCTCCCCATTCCTTCAGAAGGGGAGGGGGACTGATCCAGTTCATTTGGAGGGGCTTCAGCTTTCGTTCATCAACAATCTTCTCTCTCCTGTTCTAAAATAAGCCCTCAGATCGGGAGACGGATGCTTTTCAACAACAGGAGATACGGTCGAACATGAAAAAATACCAAGGAGCTGGAGCTTGTGCAAAAGCCACAATCCCCAGCGTTTTACTCAAAGCTGTTTCCTTTTCGGAAAGCAAACAGCAAGTTGATGCCTACCTTCGACAGGTGTCACCTCACCCAATTCAAGATGGAGACGGCGAGATGAATAAGCCTTTGCGTCAGACGGGGCGTGTATGCCGCCAGTCTCGATCTGACAGACACATATTGTCACGTCCGTATTCACCCCGCTTAATGAGACGCCGTCTATCAATTCACCGTTCGTCCATTTGGCCTCAACATCAGCTCCTGGGATTTCACTCAGGTTATGGATAGCGTCGTCTCTCTGTTCCGGTCGACGTCATCTACAACGACGGCATCGTACCTGGAATGCATCCTAAAGAAACAAATGGTATGTTCTACCCTATTCCAAGGCAGGAACGATCTTCTTTCTCTTTTTGCGCATCTCGGCTTTCTAGTGAACTGGATAAAGTCCGACCACCACCGATTCCTGAACCAACCGGAATCTGGTGCGGCTTCCTCGTGTTCGCAGAAGCATAATCGTCGAACTGGTAGAGTCTGTTTTCGCCAAAACTTGGATTTCAGCGAAAGAGTTCTTGCTACTCCTTCAATCAATGTGGCGGCGAACCTGATCCCGCCCAGTTGAGATTTTATGCGCTCCTTACAGATGTCATTGTTGACTCCATGGCGCCCCTTTTCAGGTCCCCTCCATCAAACTATCCGGATCACCACGATATTCGATCCTTCTTAAGTCCGTGACGCACCCCAGGTTGGCTGACCAGGAGAATCCTGCTAGAGAATCCCCAAGCGAAAATAACGGTATGTACCGACGCCAGCGCGTACTGTAGGGGCGCCCACATGTTGCCGGACTTCACTACCATCGGCGGTACGTGGGAGTCAGGGGTGTGACCTCTACACATCAACATTCTGGAAATGAAGGCCGTTATCAACACATTTCACTTCTGGGAAGATGGATTCTCAGGCAAGACCGTCCTCATCATGTCCGACAACTCTGTAGTTGGTGACCTATAACCTCATTCTGGAGGGTGGCACCAAATCAACCGACCTGTGTGTCCCGGTGAGGAAGTTTCTATGTTGTTGAGAATATTTACGTATCAACTTGCAAGTCAGACACATTCCCGGCAGACTCGGTATCTTGGCCGACACTCTATAAAGGAGAGGCAAAGTCCTTCACACAGAATGGTCTCTCAACCCCTCGGTCTTCACCCAAGTTACGCTCGATGATCGATCTTTTGTGACATGGCGATCGATCTATGATATTAGACACATTCCGACATCATGGCAGATACGACATTAGGCATGATAAAGACCTTATCAGATCTTTTAGCCAGTTTTGATATCTGGCAACCAAAATATATATCATTGTTTCCCAAATGGAACTTGTCCTGGGTTCTAATATGGTTCAGCTCAAGCAAGTTGGAGCCTCTAGCCCACACTTCGTTAAAGTTTCTATCATACAAGACATGTTTCCTGATAGCGTTAGCTTTCGCATGCATGGTCAGTGAGCTACATGCCGTATGAGTTGACCCGAACTATCTTCAATTCAGATCGGATGGTTCGGTAGTCCTCCCGGCACAAAAAGGCTTCGTAGCCAAACACCGGTCACCGTCCGTCGGTAACCAATGAGTTGTCATTCATCCACTCTTTTCCAGAGACATGTCGAGAGTAGCAGCCATGCAATACCCACTTGAGATGCACTCGATCCGAGATATTGTAAAAGCTGTTGCAGAGTCAACCTTCTCGAGTTGTTACCTCAGAGATTTAGCGTCCCAGAGACAAACTTTTGATCTGGTAGGGCCGGTGTCAGCAGCACAGACGATCACCAGACCCAGCTAGATCAATCAACACAGCCTGAAAGCTTCGCTGACAATTTTTAGGTGAGAAGATCTTACCTTCATCTTCTCAACCATATATAAGAGTCCCAGGTCAAGGGATCCCGGGGTGTGTTGCTCGTGCCATTAGGAGAATCAGTTATCTTTCATATGGGGAATCCAACCACTCATCATCAGAAGGATACCCGAGGTAGAGGTCGAATGCTCAGCATCCCCTCCTCCTCTTACTTATTCTCCTATGTAATGTCATTGGGGAACGTATTCGAAGTAGAAAGTAAATGTTTAAGTAAAGTATATTTCCCAAAGAATAGTTATCCAATCTCATTACTTAAAAACCGTCCCAACCATCCCACCATTTGAACATCCGCGTTAGTGTCTCGGTCTGCTAAAAACTGGCCACGCCTGGGGGTATTAATGGGAGGTAATGGGCAAAAGTTACTTCCTTTTGTCTATCAAAAATAGACAGGATGAGACGTTTGTCGTCTTTAGTATGGCTGGATTCGCAAGATAACAAGCTGATATTCTTAATGTAATGTGATTGGGTAGATATTCTCGGAGAAATATAATTTACTTAAAAATTTCTAGTATCAAAGTAACCACAATGAGATTCTAGTGTCGAATGATGAAGTTTTAAATAATAGAAATTATATATAATCGAAACTACGGATCGGCAGGTTCAGAAGGAAAACAAACATTCTTTACGTGAAAAACTACTCTAGTGTAAACGTGAGAGAGAGCTTTATACATTTTTCAGCATTTCTTTACAAGATCGTTTGAATATTAGTAGTGAAAGTACTGGGTTGTTTTTGTTTATAAAACACCTTTTTGACAACACTTACTTTTTGTGCTCCTTTCTAACTTTATTAACAACTTATAAATCGCTCAGCACTTCTTTATTTTGTCACATTCATTATTATCCGTCATTAGTTTGCTCTCTCTCTCTCTCTCTCTCTCTCTCTCTCTCTCTCTCTCTCTCATTTCCTGAAAGTAAACAACAATTATTAAGTCATTCAAGCCATTTCAGTGATGTTAGTACTGTTTTATAAAGCAATCCCATAACTGGAAAACACTACATAATTGCTTCTGACTTATTAATTGGATCACATGCGATGCCGAATATATCCAAAAGAAACACTTATATCATGCAATGATACCTTTGCATAGCTCTCTGTTGCAATAGGAAATTGTGGCAGGTCTGTTAATGCACGTGTCAGTAAGCTGCATTACATTGACGATAGCAATTACATAACTGACGATGATAATGACTGTTATTATACGACTTTATACAGACGTTTACAATAATTTTCACTTCCTTATTTCAGATAAAATACGAATTAGGCTCCAAAGAATGACACTCTGAATATTTTAAACATATATTTGATATTGTCGCCGAAACTTGGCGTATTATAAACAAAATGAATATGTCAAGTTATCTGAACCTAATATGAACGAAAACAATTAAGTATTGATTTTATTTTAAATTTTTTTTTATCTTTGACGCAGAAATCTGGAAAAGCTATCAAATTCAAACATGCCAATTGAAGTCACACATTTACAGCTTGGACATTAATTACATTAAAGGCTTTTATTATTTATTTATTTTGGTATCCAGCATCAAAAATCGAAAACCTTGCTCTTTCGTAAAGGTTATATAAGCCCTGTAAAAAACTGTTTCCTATATAAATAAAGATATCCAGGATATCTTGACTTAACTATTAACTTATTATATAGAAAATGGTAATTATTCTAAAAGACCCTTAGATACTGTCTTCACAGACAGCTATATTGGTCCTCTCAGCCATTTAGAGCACTTGTAGACTGTTAAAAGAGCACGAATTTCCTTTCAAGGAAACCAAAGATTTAGAGATAACTAAATTTCGTCCTAAGCCAATGAATTAATAGTCCTAACTGAAATTCGTGTCCGTCTTTTGTGCCTATTACAATATACACTTTTGCCACTTGTTTTTACTTAAAATTGTTCAAGAAAAATAACCAGAAAGATACATAAAAGACGTTAACAGGAGATCTCAGCCCATAATCTACTCGGCCTATTCTAGAGTCGGCCCATTAAAGATTCGGTCCATACAAATGTAATTTGGAAATCATGGCTGTCATGGTAGGTTAAAAAAAATCGGCCAATTACTGTTTCGATCAATAAAACTTAATTTCAGTTTACTGCGCCATTTGGCCCATACCATCCAACAAAATATATATATATA
>JAECUM010059347.1:0-11293 GCA_016617855.1 Megalonaias nervosa | reverse complement strand
TTTATCGCCAAAGGGCGAGCAGATCATGCAAAAATTAATATCTAAAGTAACAGCGCCGCAATAAAATTTTATATAATCTAATAAATAAAAAATGTCTGTTAAAAATTATCTCGATTTAACAGAAACTTATGACACCGATGACACTGTAACAGAATTTGAGTATGTTGAGTATCTCGATGAAAATTCTAAGGAACCAAACAAAACTGGTGTTAGAACATTTAATACCCGAGACGAAGATGTGTTTCTACTGCCACACAAAGCAATATTGGAAGCTCGCGGTCAGATTATGACAGTGGCCAATCCACCTGTTGAAATTGCAGCTGGAACAGAAGTAGCTCTTATAAATAATGGCTGGTGCTTATTCAAAAGTGCTCGATATCAACTGGCCAATCCAACTGTTGAGGATATTTCAAGTCACCAGCAAGTTGCAAGTACAATCTTAAATATTATTTCGTTTTCCGACGATTACTCCAGATCGACTGCAACTAATATGATGTGGTTTAAAGATACTGGAACTGGTGGTTTAGCCGTATCCAATAAACTTTTCTCCAAAGGTGTTTTGGCACAAGGAGCTGATGCCGCTGCAGATTTTCCAATTGTAAGAAATTTTCTTCTCGCTAATGCTAACAATTTTGGTATAGCCGCACCAGATGCAGCCGCTAATCAAGATGCTACAAGAGTTTTTCTTACTGCTGCTTGGTATAGCGCCACCAGCTGCAGGTGCGGACGGTGTTGCAATGTTAGATTTAGATAATAAAGCAATTAGCGTAAAAAATCCACGTTACAATGAAGGTTTTGCTAGGAGAAAGGCACTTGCAGAAGGATCACGTCAAATTACAAGGATGCTGCTATTAAGTATGATTTTCGGCTTTTGTCGCGATTACAACAAAGTATTTCGTGGAGTTAAACATACACTTATTTTAGATTGAGCAGAACAAAACGACTGCTTGTTTAGGTCAGGCGGAGCTGATGTACAGTTTATTATAAACAATCTTGCGCTGTGGATGCCACGAATAACGCCATCAATCACAAAAGCGTCAGATTTAAACAGTATACTCGATAAAAATACAAACAAAATTCATTTTCAGCAACATAAAATATATCAAACAGCAGTTCCAAATGCAACCGACTACAAATGGCGAGTTACAGCAACACCAAGCGAACAACTGCCGAGTCAATTATTTGTTGTATTTCAACAGCAAGCGCAACGTGGTAACCAACAACAAAATAATGCGATATTTAATAACGATGATGTTAGACGAATACATGCTAGAATAAATTCAAGGCAATATCCAGAACGAGCGATAGAATGCAATTTTGCAGATGACGCTAATAAAAATATTACTCGACCTTACACGTACCTGCTCGACGCAATGGAAAAATATCAAGATGTTGGAGACGGATCTCAGATATCAGCAAAAGAATTTCGTATACTTCATCCGATATTTTATTTTGATATTAGCAAACATAGCGAGCGAGCAGTTGATTCGACAGCTGATATTGAAATTACTTGGACATTAGAAGCAGTTCCAGCAGCACAGTTGTACGTGTACGCGCTAGTGATCAGCAACAGATTTATTACGATTGAGTCTGTTGGCGGTAAAATGACAGTACAAGTTTAAAAATTACAAGTAATTTTGTAAGTTTAAACAAACTTTAAGTTTAATCTGTAACTTTAATATAAGAGGACAAAATATATTATAAAAGAAATATATTTGACTGATGGTCAAGTTAAAAAAAATTAGCAGCTGCTGTTGCAAAGCAGAGACAGGTATCATTAAAAATCAACCCTGACATTTCCAAGGGTATTTTAACAAAATTAATGATGACAATAAAACAAGTAAACAGGTACGATCGTAAAACACCTTTTGTTTTAAATTTAAGTGCCGCACAAATAACAGCGATGGGAAAACAAGGTGGTTTCTTTGGTCCGGTATTATCAGTGATAGCCAGAACGTTATTAACGAAAATTTTGCCGGTGTTAGGTACATTAGGAATAGCAGCAGCGTCTGAAGCAATATCTGGCGCAACGAAAAAAGCAGTTGAAGGTCATGGTATAAAAAAAATAGTCTGAAGATAAATTTTATATGACTGATAAACATAATGCCACAACGAAAAACAAAATCGTCGAAAAAAAGGAAAACAAAGCGTCCTCGAATAAAACAAGGAGGATTTCTTCCTTTACTTTTAGAGGGACTAGCGGGAAGTATACTAACAAATCTGCTAGGAATAGGAGGACGAGGACTAACATTGCCGGCAACACGGCCACCCCGCTAAGTAACTTTGATATACTTGATAAACTAAAACAAGTGAAAAATTTCCACGGAGTTTATTCTAAAGATGAACTTAGCGCTGTACCAGCTGTAGGTTCCTGTGTGATAAATATACAAGATTTCAACGACGGATCTGGTACACATTGGATAGCAGTTTATAACAACAATTATTTTGACTCGTTTGGACTTCCACCGAGCGACGATATATAATCAAAAAATATAAAATAATATATTATTCGTCCAATCAACTTCAACCTGTTAGAACTTCTGCTTGTGGATATTATTGTATAATGTTCATTAAACAAATGTCCCAATCGCCTGACAACGTCAGGGAATTAATGTTTTTAAATTTTATTTGACAAGTAACCTTCTCACGCTAATGATGAGATTGCAATAAATTTTTTTAAAACTATCTAAAGCTTGCTAGTAATTTTATCTAAATTACAAATATATAATTTCAACATATTGTCTCAAATGTAAAACTAAAACAGAAAATATCAACGAAACAACAGAAAAAACAAAGAACAACAGGACGATGCTGAAAAGTCTTTGTGCAATCTGCGGAAAAAAGAAAAAGTATGTTTTTAAAGAAATTACCCCAGCGATAAAGTCGTTGGGAGCTGGTTGCCCTCACAATGTCAGGGACGTTATTTTAGTAGACGACTAATTAATAGAATGATATGCAAGTGTGATTGTGATAGAGATTTATGTCTTGAGCAAAATAAAATTGTCACATACTGTCAACAATGTAACAACAGAGAAATAATAGGAACAGGAATAGACATACATAAAGTAATTGGCAAATTGCCGAAACCAAAAGTCGTTTGGACATTGCCAGGCCATAAATATACTGGACCTTATAATCCTCTTGATAAACAACTTGACGAGAACGATAACCCGCTACCCGGACAAAAACCTTACAATCAAGTTGATGCAATAGCAATTTCCCATGATATCTGCTACAGGGACAACGAGCAAGATAAGGCTGTTGGTGATAAAGTAATGCTAGACGAACTTCGTGATATGGAGCCGACAAATATGCGAGAACGTATTGATAGAAAGTTGGTGCAGGGTTTTATTGGAGCAAAATATAAATTGGGACTCGGAAAGAATTGTATGATGATCTTGCAGCTGAATTACACAAACCTAAAAAAAAAAAGTTTCGCAACGTAAAGTTGTCGCAAATGCCGTTCATGACATCTGGGCAATAGATTTAGTAGATGTGTCAAATCTAGCTGAATTTAACGATAATAAGAAATACTTGTTTAATGTCATAGATATTTTTAGTAAATATGCTTTTAGTGTTCCAGTTTCAGATAAGACAGGAACGGCAATAACTGACGAGCTAAAACAGGTCATCGTTAGTACAGACAGAAAACCAAATAGAATCTGGACCGATCACGGAGCAGAATTTTTTAATAAAATATTTGAGCAGTTTTTAGAACAAAATAACATCAAGAAATATGGTACAGGAAACGAAGGTAAAAGCGTTGTCGTAGAGCGATTTAATCGCACGTTAAACGAAAAAATACATAAACATTGGACAGCTAAAAATACCAATAAATATATTGATGAGCTTCCGCAGATAGTTGACGAATATAATAACATGAAACATCGAACCACTAAAATGTCGCCAAACGAGGCAATTAAAAATCCAATATTAGCAAATCAAAAACATATACCGCAGACATAAATTTAAAGTTGGTGATAAAGTTAGAATTTCTTCGACGGAGAAAAACATTTGAAAAAGGATTTACTCCAAACTGGAGCGAAAAAGTATTTGTCTTTGATAAAGTACTTTTTACAATACCTGTAACATACGCGTTAAAAGATTTATTAGGTGAACCTATAACTGGTAGTTTTTACGAGCAGAAACTTCAGAAAACTTCTCAAGACATATTTGTTATTGAAAAAGTTATCCGAAAACGCGGTGACAAAAGTTTAGTTAAGTGAAGAGGATACAGCGATAAATTTAATAGCTGGGTACCAACTAACTCGATTCAATAATGTTATTATAAATTTGTTCGAATTTCACAAGTACAGATTTACATTTGATAGTTTTACATAAAGAAATTAAATATAATTTTCTTGTATTATCAACTGGCATTAAATTAAATATTTTAGCCAAAATAAAATCATATTTATGCTCCTTTGCTGGCCAGTTATTTTTAGATTTAAAAACGGTTTGATAAGCTGCCAAAATATTTGTTGTTCGGCAACGGTAAAATTAAATTTTATTATTTTTTTAGCAATGTGATACTTAACATTATATCGTCCAGTTGTTGATCTGCTGTAATTTTTTCTGTCAGCGACAGTAACTACTTCATCGTCAGATTCGTTGTCATACAAAATATCATCTTCGCTATAGCTAGAAAATTTGTTCTATATCGGTAAAGATTAAATTGTCGTTAGTGATTGTGTTGTTGGCGACTTTATCGTTAGAGATATAATCTTCCACGTATATATCAGCAAGTCTTTTCATCAAGTTCGTATTATAATATACTTGTTATCCAATTTATAATAATAATGACCAGCGAAACGAAATCTCCTGATGTAAAATATCATCAAAAAGTTAATATATTAGATTACAAGGAACTAGCCGAAGCAGTTCGAGAATGTCTGTCGGGTTATAATGCATATTCTGTTGACGTTATTGTAATGCCTGGCGAAAATGATAGAATATTACTAACAGCAGCAGAAAAAAATAAACTTAATGATAGTGCTTTTATAACATTAAAATTTGATCGCGATGATGTTTTGATGTTTGCTCATAACTGTCTTACTAAGACAGAATTACGAAATATAATTAATCATTATATCTGAAACTAAATCTATCAAATGTTGACTTTGATGTTGCTGATTTAGTTTTACCGTCAGCTACAAATTGTACTGCACGAGAATTAATTTCATGATATTTTGCGGCAGCTGATATTGATTTAAATTTCATTTTTTCTCCAGTTTCTAAATTTGTTGAAACAATTGGTCTTTTAGGATTTTTAAAATTATTGCCATCACCTATACCACGTTTAGTATTTTCTTTTTGTGTAATTAAATCTAAATTTTCTAAACGATTGTCGGTTTTAATTTTGTTAATGTGGTCGATAATTAAATTATTTGAAATAGCGCCATTAAATGTTTCGTACACAAAACGATGTGATAGATAACAAACATGGTCAGTTTTAGTTTTACGTACCATTACATTCAAATAGCCGCTGTTTTGCATAAAACCAATAACATTTTTTGTTCTTATATGTCAAATTATCCCGCGATCATTAGCTTCGTATAGTTAAATACTGGATGAGATTGATACTCATTTTGTAAAGCTAAATTCTCAATATTGTTATCAGTGATCGAATTATTGACTCTATACACTCGTTGTCCAGCTGGAATGTCATCAAAGAACAAAGTATAAACAAAATCTTTTCTAAACATTTCAATTCTATCTGTATCATCACCTTTTACTGAAATTATCATTCCAGCTGGTGTTGGTCTACCAATAGATTTTTTAGATTTTATGTTAATAACCGAACCTAATGCATTTCCAGCATATAAGTAATACTTCGGATGAACATGATAAGTTTCTTGCTCTTCCGCTGTCAATCTTATATATCTCAAAATTTCTGTCATTATATTATAAAGATTTTATATCTCTAATTGATTTTTCAACTGGCGTGCTGTGAGTTATTGATCGAACAATCAATTAGAGATATAATATTACACTATATATAGCAATGCTGAAATTGCGCGATATTGCCAAAAAGAGCATTATCAAAGCAGAAAAAATTGCTACAGCATTTACAGGATACGACAGCAGTTACAAATTTGATAATCAAAATGTTTTAGCAAATTTTAACTCCACAAATTTATATCATCTTTTACAACCTGTTATAGCTCCAGAACTTGCAGCTCACAAAAGTATCAAACTAATAGTACAATATCATACGATTTTATCAAAATTACATGTAATCGAAAAAGATATATTTGATATAATTTTTGAAAACACAAGTTTCGACAGCAAAATTTCCGAACCATATCTAACAGCTAAATCACGAAAAATATTAACTGGAACAAATATTGCCACAGTCGCCGCTGAAATACACCAAGAAATAAATAAAAAATTGGAGGAATTTACTTTATCTGGGTCAGGTTGGAAATTTGAAATGATAAAAGAAGTTTTAATTCACACAGCAAAATATAACTTACTTCGAGGTAGTTCTTACGTTGATCTTCCTAAAAAAATTAAAAACAAAAAATGCTGTATAAATGTTAAAAAGAACGACGATCAGTGTTTTCGTTGGGCAATTTTGTCTGCGAAACATCCTCAGAGTGACCATAATGATAGAATTGAAAAGTATTTGTCATACAAAGACGAACTAGATCTCAACGGAATAACTTTTCCAGTGTCAGAAAATCAGATACCAAAGTTTCAAAAACAAAACAATATTTCAGTAAATGTTTTCGGACTAGATGAGCTAGAAAATGTTTACCCAAGATATATTTCAGAGACTGCTACACAAAAGACAATAAATTTATTATTTTATAAAGAACGTTACGTATGGATAAAAATTTTAACGGTTTAGTTGGCGGACAGTATAATGAAAAAAAAAAAGAAATATTTCTGTTACAGATGCTTACAAGGTTTTTCTAAACCTGAAAAACTACAGGAACATCTTAAATACTGTGTCAACGTTCAAGAATAACTATGCCCGGCGAAAAAGAAAAAGTCTTAAAATTTAAAAATTATGATCATAAGCTAAATATACCTTTCGTTTTTTATGCGGATTTCGAGTGTTTACTCGTTCCAGTAGGTGGCGCAGAAAATGATCCTAATAAATCAAGTGCAAGAAAAATACAGCAACATATTCCTTGCGGAGAAGCTTATAAAATAGTTTGTTGCATCGACGATAAATTTTCATGTCCGGTTAAGTTATATAGATGTAAAGAGAGTAAGTCTGAAAGTCCGACGGTATGGTTACTAAAAAATCTTATATATGAAGTTAATAAAATTTCTAGCAAATTATTTAAGACAACTCCAATGAAAATAACATCTTAGCAACAACTTGAATTTAACGAAGCGGTTAATTGTCATATTTGCGAAAAGTTATTGGTAGACTCTGATAAAGTGCGCGATCTCTGTCATCTAACTGGCCAGTATCGTGGAGCGGCTCATAATAATTGCAATTTAAAATTTCATGCGCCAGATTTTATACCTGTCGTTTTACATAACTTTCGCGGCTATGATAGTCATATCATTGTAGAAGCTTTTGGTAACGAGGAAATTAAATCTAAAGTAAAACTAAATAATAAGATAAAATGTATACCAAATAATTTTGAAAAGTATATGTCAGTTACTCTCGGAAAATTACGTTTCATTGACAGTCTACAATTTATGGCAGCATCATTAGATGAGCTCGTTAAACGTTGTAACACTTTCAATAATCTGCGAAGTTGCTTTGGTGAAAACTATATCGATCTGACAAAAAAGGTATCTTTCCATATGAGTATCTCGACGACTGGAGCAGATTTGATGAAACTTCTCTGCCTAGCAAAGACAAATTTTACTCACAGCTCAAAAATGAAGATATTACAGACGACGAGTATAAATATGCAGAAAATATTTGGAATAAATTTAACTGCAGAACATTTGGTGATTGTCATGATTTAGATTTGAACACAGATGTACTACTACTAGAAGATGTTTTTGAAAGTTTTCGTCGAGTAAGCTACAGCAATTATGGACTAGATCCTTGTTGGTATTATTCTGCTCCAGGATAGTCTTGGGACACTCTACTAAAAACAAGCAAAATAGAATTGGTTCTCTTGACAGATGTTGATATGTTTAATTTTATTGGAAAAGGTATCAGAGGCGGAATTAGCGTTATAACAAAAAAATATGCAGTAGCTAATAATAAGTGTCTAAAAAATTATGATAAAAATCTCCCATCTAATCATATTATTTATCTAGATTGTGTCAATTTGTATGGTTGGGCCATGTCAGAGCCAATGCCCTGCGGTGAGTTTCATTGGATAACTCCAGATCAATTTCTTAAAGAAACTGAAAAAAGATTTACCCAGAAAAAGTAATAATAATTTTTCCGATGTCAGTTATTTTGTTGACGTTGATCTAGATTACCTTAATTCGTTACATGATCTACACAACGACTACCCATTTTGTGCAGAGACTATGATGATAGATTACAGTTTACTATCACCTGAGCAACGAGCCATGACAACAGCAAAAAATTCGATTGTTAATAAGTTAGTTCCAAATTTGCTAAATAAAAGAAATTACGTTATACATTGCAAAAATTTAAAACAAGCAGTAGATGCTGGACTAATTCTGAGAAAAGTCCATCGCGTGCTACAATTTAATCAGTCTAGGTGGATGTCAAATTATATTGACTTAAATACCAAACGTCGTGCTGTGGCTAAGACCGACTTTGAGAAAAACTTTTTTAAGTTAATGAATAACTCAGTTTTTGGACAGACAATGGAAAAAATTAGAAAACGAGTTTCGATAGAAATTGTTAATGATGTAAATCGAAGAAATAAATTAGTTAACGATGACGGTTTTGTCAGCATGAAAATATTTAATGAAAATCTTGTTGCAATACAACGACAAAAGACAAATTTAGAGTTAAATAAACCAATATATGTTGGTGCAGGTGTACTTGATATATCAAAGTGGCTAATGTACGACTTTCACTATAATTTTGCTAAAAAGCAGTGGCCAGATTCGGAGTTGCTATTTACTGATACAGATTCGCTAGTTTGTAATATAAAATGTGAAGATGTCTATGAGGATATTTATGACAATAAAAATTTATTTGATTTATCAGATTATCCAGCGAGTAGTGGATTTCATGATGATGTGAATACAAAAGTTATTGGCAAAATGAAAGATGAGTTTATGTTTGTTCCGGTGAGAGATTTTGGTGCACTTCGAAGTAAAATGTACGCCGTTATTCTCGACGATAATAATCTGACAAAGAAAGCGAAAGGAATTCCTCGAGGATATGTGAAAAAGATGATGAATTTTAATGATTTTAAATCAGCACTAAATAATAATGTCAGTTTTATTAAGACAAATGTCATTAGATCAAATCATCACAAACTTGAAACTGATACGATTATTAAACGTGGACTAAGTAATTTTGATGATAAAAGATATTGTAAAGACGGAATTAATACTTTAACACTTGGGGATTATGCTTCTCTGGAACATACAAGTATTTTCTAGGCAGATTTTTTTATCGCATGTTCAAATACATCAGTCAGCCAATCATTTATTTTTTCTTGGTCTTTTTCAGTTCTAACGAAAAAGTAATCCAGTACAAGCCATCATATGTTTGAAAAATATGATTTTTTACAATTTTTCCAAAATTAACTTTAAGCTTATCAGCTGCTGATTTTATCGAATCAAATTCAGTTATTTGTTTTTGCTCAGATTAAATCCCATCGTTTTTATACTTGTGAACATAGAATTTCCATATTTATGACTTCCTTGAGCTATTATATAATTTTCTGAAAGATATTCTTTGTTAAAACCAAATATTCTATAACTGTTTAAAGGAAACGGCCAATTAATGTTTGTTATTTCTTTTTTCTGTCTCATATTTTATATTAAATTTTATTTATTTAATTAATGATTGAAAATATAACTGTTTTTTTTTAGAAGGGAAATAATACTGTCTTCCTTGTATTTTAAGGGAGATAACTATTTCTGTCTTCCTTGTATTTTAAGGGAGATAACTCGTAGAGTAAATTGCGTAACATTACATAACCGTCGCTATTCTTTTGTGTCATATTCAGTAAGTTAATTGTCTGTGGTCAGTGTGAATCAAGTATAATTTGTAACAGAAAATGATATTTTACACCTTTTAACTCTCTTGTACATTATCTTACGTAAATTCCAGGTAGTTATATAGCTGTGAAAATTCCATTAAGTTATTGATTTCCAGCTATACAATGTACACAATAGATCATGCAACAGCTGTTTCACACAACAACATCCGGCAGATATTTTGGATCTTATCTCTTGTAGAAGTTACAATGAACTTTCACTGCATTTTATTCAGCATAATAATTTCTAAACATGTGTTTATTCAGTTGACACGTACATGAAATTTATTTTAGACTCACACATTACAGTCTATTTAGTAATAATTTAAAACAAATAATCATAGCAAAAATATATACGTGGTGCAGAAATAGCGAGGATAACTATTTTTTTAGTCTGTAACACTAAGTTCAAGAAAAATGCTTTCACTTACCTGTTCGCATATAAATTCGCTTGCATAATGACCACTAAGAAAATTCTGATGCCTTTTATACTGCTATTCTGGAAATTCCACGTAGGCGTTTTCTGGAAAATACCTGATTCCAGAACATTCTAAAAAATCACATGATTATGAGTCATTCTAAAAAATCACATTGTTATGAGTCATTTTGCAAGCGGATTTATATGCGAACAGGTAAGTGAAAGCATTTTCTGATATATATTTGGAGGGGTAGGGGATTCATGAGATAGGAAAACCCTCATTTACATACACTGTATAGCTTTCTCCGACAAAATTGAAAAGGAGTAGGGGTCTCCTCTCCAAGATCGAAAAAAAAAATAACTGGCCACTCCAATAATATATTTTTAGTCATATTTTAAGCTGAAAATTACTCCTTAATAAAATTGCAAAATAGGTTTGGTTTAGGATCCGCCTATTACTTTACTGAAATTTGGATGGGGGTGGTTTTTGAGGACTGGGGGTCTCTGCGGTGGTGAAAAAAATGTCAGAATATCTTCATTTTGAAGGGGTGGGTGTCTCTGGTCTAGAATCCGGTTTTGGTTTAGGATCTGCCTTCTTAACTACTACTGTAACTCTCTGTTTAATTATTACTGATGTAAATATAAAGGGATGCAGCCTGAAAGACATCCAATGTGGAAATGTATGCGTGTATGAGAGAGAGGGAGAAAGATGTGGAAGATTATATATATATATATATATATATATATATATATATATATA
>JAECUM010059341.1:0-18420 GCA_016617855.1 Megalonaias nervosa | reverse complement strand
AAAAACTGACAACGAACAGTGCAAAACTAGTATCTAAATAGCCTGAGCGCTTTCGACTCTTAATGAGTCTTTTTCAAAGACATATACAAAACATAGACAAGACAAATAAATATAACAGAAAAACCGTAGTGTTTGCAAAACTTTACATGGCTGTTTCTACAGGAATTAAACCTTTAAATTTATTATGTTTCAACTAGTTTATTTCAACTTGTTGCGGATACTGGAAAATATTATACACCATCAGACATAATAATTAAGCCTGAGATAAGAGTTCTGCTGTTGTCGTTATGAATAGGGAAGACTACATTAGTAAAGCAAGTAGACAACTAAGTGACACTAGGTTCTACCAAAAATTAGACCATGATCCAACACTGTAATATGCAAAAACCATCACTAATATTATTGACGAGGCGTACCAAATCGGGTACACAGACCAGCAAACGAGAAACTACTTAAGCCAAGAAAACCCAAGGGCAGGTAGATTTTATCTTCTACCCAAAATCCACAAACAAGGTAACCCGGGCAGACCTATATTCTCCGGTAACGGGCATCCCACAGAAAGGATATCAGAATACTTGGATCATTTTATGAGACCACATGTAAATTACCATCATATCTTCATGAGACGACAGATTATTTCATAAAAAGCAAAGCAAGCGAGCCAGATACATTGCTTGTTTCCTTAGACGTCACATCTTTGTATACTAACATACCGTACAACGAAGGGATACAGGCGTGTAGAGAAGCATGGAAAACAGGAACTGTAGACAATCCACCCACACTTCCTAGTCCAACTCCTGGAGCTTGTCTTAAAACTCAATAACTTTGAATTTAATGAAAAAACTACCTCCAAATCAATGGAACGGCAATGGGTACAAAAATGACCCTTTCGTATGCTAATATTTTTATGGGAAACCGGGAGGATCAACTTTTAGCATCGGTTGAACTTACACCATACCAGTGGGTACGCTTTATCGATGATATAGAAATGAAGTGGCAACATGGAAGAGAAAGTCTGGATGATTTCATATCAAAGGCAAACAACTTCCATCCTTCAATGAAATTCACGGCAGAAGTCTTCAAATCAAACCAGGTTTTCCGGGACACAACAACCAGACTGTTATAAAAAAAAAATCCATACAGACATATACTGGAAACAAACCGACAAACACCAGTATCTCCTCCCAACCAGCTGTCATCCAAAACACTGCATTAGGAACATTCCATATAGCCAGGCACTGAGGATACGCAGAATTTGCTCCGATAATGAAACATTCCTAAAAATGTCTGAAGAGCTATCTAAACATTTAATTTATCGAGGCTACGAGAAAAGCCTGATTGCGGAGGCAACCCAAAGGGCTAAACAAACAAACCGCGAAGACCTACACTAAAATATGGAAAAAAGGAAAAGGCTGATAGGATACCATTTATCCTGACCAACCATCCAGACAACCCCAAGGTAGGTAAAATCATCGCGAAAACTAGCCCATCGTAGAATCGTCGGAAACACTAAAGTTAATCCTTTCAAACAAACCTGTAGTAGCCTTCCGGAGACCAAACATCCTCAAGAGCATCCTGGTCAGGGAGAAGCTAACGCCAATCACTAATCACGACCACCCTAGTCAATCTGGCCCCTGTGGCGATAAAAGATGCAAAACCTGTCAATCTATGATAGAGACCATGACATTTTCTAGCACAGTGACTAGAGAAAAACTAAACACATATGGTCCAAACAAAACGTGCAAAATAGAGAATGTAATTTATCTCATCACATGTAAGATCTGTAGCCTTCAGTATGTCGGAGAAACTGAAAAGCTACACAAAAGGATCAACCTTCATAGATCTGATTGGATGACAAAGAAGCTGTACAGAAGCCCGGTCGCAGAACACTTCTACTCCCCTGGCCACACTTTCAGTGATATAACACTTATTGCAATTGCTAACAACCCCAACTGGAGTTCCGAAACCAGGAAAGAAAAGGAATCTTACTGGATACGCCGCCTTAGAACATTGAAACGAAGCGATTTAAACCAAGAAGACTAGAAAAAGACAGCCATGCACAAATAAAACTATCTTTTGCAGCCGACACATTTTACTTTTGAAAAATTCTCTAAATTTGCTTAATAGCCTACAATTACTACTATAACAATGAAATATCCGGGATGTAATTTGCGCTTACATAAATGTACACAAAATCCTAGATGTCGTTATGGCTCATCGTTTTCTAGGCTAATACAAATAATTTCTAGTATCCGCAACAAGCTGATATAAACTAGTTGAAACATAATACATTTGGAGGTTTAATTTCTGTAGAAACAGCCATGTAAAGTTTTGCAAACACTACAGTTTTTCTGTTTTATTTGTTTGCCCTGTATATGTTTTGTATATGCCTTTGAAAAAGACTCATTAAGAGTCGAAAGCGCTCAGGTTAGTTACATACTAGTTTTGCTCTGTTCGTTGTCAGTTTATTGAATTTATCTTAATCAATCCCTGTCATACTTGATCCCTTGCTGGATCCAGTGCACTTGAAAGGACTGTTATTCGCCATATGATTTGTATTCTTTATATATATATATATATATATATATGTATACATACATATATATATATATACATACATATATATATATATATATATATATATATATATATATATATATATATATATATATATATAATTTTGGACCGCAGTTATACCGCGGTTTTTCTGAACGTACTGTAGTACGTCCCACAGTATATCGCAATTATATTCAAATTTTAAACAAGTAAAAATTTAGATGGTGGATTCAAAAATATCAAATCTATGAACCAACAATTTAATGTTCTGGGACAGGGGTCTGAGACATTTTTGTTTACTTTCCTTTCGTCAATAGTGGGAAAGATATCTTCCTCTGATTTATAGCTAAATTTCATAATATGTTATCTATGATACTGTTTGAAAAAGTATCCATAATGTTGAGATTAAAAGAAAATAGAATCATTTCAGTTAAAAAGAAAATCACAGCCCCGGCAACCCGCAATGAAATGGCCAGTACATTATACTAGATGAATTTCCTATGTTAATTGGTCTATAAGTTGTAATTCAAAAGCAGTTAAGTAAAATGGGGTAATTAAGCTTGCACTATAGTTGATACTGTGAACGACACTGTGCTGATTTTTGAGAGTCTGTTTATAAGAATAGGAAATATTGATACTAAAATCAAGAATATTCTAGTTACACTATTAATATAACAGGCAGGGAAACTTTGAGTGAGATGCCAACGCCCGGTCAAGATATTTATCAGAGAGAGAGAGCGAGTAAATATAAAACACACTTACTCAACAAACAAGAACATATTTATTGGAGTAGAGTTATTATGCCAAGTTCAGATAGAAAACGTGTGCTATTTAAAATAGTGGGATGATTCACAGTGTTACAACGAATACATATATTGAACACATTTATATATGCCAGTAAGTAACTACAAGATGACATGTAGGGTTTTTTTTAGTTCGAAATCTTTCCGATACTTGGATTTGGCCAGAATGTTTCACAATATTTCATTTGGCAACCGTCATGGTATTCGTGACATGACTCAATAATGTAATTAAAGAATTATATATATATATATATATATATATATATATATATATATATATATATATATATATATATATATATATAATATTCAGCATTAATTTGTGGCACATAATGCTACCCTTTTGTGAAAAAGGATACTATTATTTTAGTATTTTAAAACAATTTTGTCATGAATAATGAAAACACAGTGTTGATATCATTAAAGTCGCAACAAGATTCTTCGGTGATTTCCCTACATTCTTTAGTGACGGAAACTACCGACGTACCGTCGGAAACAAATGCCGCGGTAAAACGGTATTCTGATAATACAGGGCGCCTCTCATCTATCTATCTATCTATCTATCTATCTATCTATCTATCTATCTATCTATCTGTCTATCTATCTATCTATCTATCTATCTATCTATTTATCTATTAATGAGAACACGATGATTTAGGAACAAGCGTATCCATCATATAATCTTCCACATCGCGTCGGTCGGTGTAATGTTTACTGATTCGTGCAACTTCATCCTATGTACCTAAGCGTGAAGTATCGAGACTTGTTGTCGCAATAATTTTCTTTTTTCATTCATATATCTGCGCCCATGAAAAATATATCCTTTTAAGATTCCCCATCATGCCATGAGCCTTGTGACGCTTGATTGTGTGTGCCTAAGTTATACCCGTAAAAACAACTACAATAAATAAAAAAAAACTGCCTTACATTTCAAGTAGTATATGGGGACGATATAAGGACAATGGGAAAATACATTACAGACCCCCCCCCCCGGGAAGATATACGGACAAGATTTGTACGGACAAATCGCACACCCTGGGACGATATACGGACAATGGGAATTTTGTATAGCGCAATAGGAATGGAACAGGTAGGGTGACGTCACGGTACTAGACACTTGCAACAATGTGGCAAGTACCGTGACGTCATGCCACCTCTTCCATTCCTATTGTCCCTATGCAAAATTTTATGCATTCGCGTACGTTTCTGTGGATAGTAAAGTGTATGTTTTATGCATTCGCGTAGGTTTCTGTGGATAGTATAGTGTATGTTTTATGCATTCCGATTCGCGTTCGTTTCCATAGATTGATGAACATCAATCTATCATACCCAAATCATACAACCGACTAAAAAAATTTAGGTAAGAGAATAATGTTTTGGGGAGTTAAACATAAATTATACAGTCAAATAAAAAAAAATTTAGGCAAGAAAGAATAAATCTTTTCGAGGAATATAAAAGTGGCCCTGAAAAGGGCCTTTGGGTTCTTCCTCTTCTTCTTCTATTTTCTCCACTTCTTCCACCACGTTCTCACTTTTTCAATAATTCCTTTCTTCTTCGTCTATTTTTCATCCTATGGAATCCAGTCAGGATGTCCCATAGCTCTAAATTTTTCCTGCACCTTCATCCAGTTGTTGTTCAGTCTTTCAAACTCTTCTTTTCTCTTTCTGTTTTCCTTCTCCTTTCTCTCTTTTGTCCAGGTATCTTTGATTTTCTTTACCTCTTCTTCCATCACGTTTTTCATCTTGTCTTCGGCTTTCCTTAATTGTTGTAAGCCCCACTGAACAAAAGACCACTCTGTCCAATTAAATATATCTTGCAAGAAGCTCCTCACTTGGATGACATTATCATGGGCTTCCTTCAGTGTCCCCACTCTCACATACTTAGGCTGGATGAATCCTCTTAATTTCTCCAGCTCTTTCTCTATCATACTTGCCACCAGATCCCTGGCTACTTTGAGGCTAGTGACTTGACTGGTCACAAAGTCTTTCATGACTGGATAGCTTCATTTTTTTTCAAGCCTTTCCACCACGTAGGCTGCATGAATCATCCAGAACCAACTATGTCTCAATTCATTAAACAAATTCATTTTTTCTTGAAGGTGTTGAATAGTCAACGCGCGTAGCCAGACTTGCTTGCTTGCCTGTGAAAATTATAGTCGCCTTCGCAAACTAGGTCCCTTTGGGACTTTATAATTCCCGATTGTCGGGATATTTAATTGTTCGGGGCTGTAGGAATGGTGCCACTACAGCCCCGCTTTAATGCGCGAAGTCGCACTTTTCATTTGTCTGGCAGAGGAAAAGGAGGAAAAACACCCCGGTAGCCAGACTGACGAACGCTCTGCTTTATATCCGTGGAGCACGGACGTGAAGGAAAACATCCCTTACACTCAGTTCACATATTATATACTATCCACACAAACGTTCGCGAATGCATCAAACACACCACATATACTATCCACACAAACGAGAAGAGTAAAAAAACACACCATATCTACAATCCACAAAATGAACGCGAATGCAAAAAACATACACTATACTATCCACACAAACGTTCGCGAATGCACAAAACACACCATATATTATCCACACAAAAGGGAAGAGAAAAAAAAAACACGCACCATATCTACTATCCACACAAACGTACGCGAATGCATAAACACACCATACCTACAATCCACACAAACGTACGCGAATGCATAAAACACACCATATACTATCCACACAAACGGGAAGAGAAAAAACACACCATATCTACTATCCACACAAACGTACGCGAATGCATAAAACACACCATACTTACTATCCACACAAACGTACGCGAATGCATAAAACACACCATATACTATCCACACAAACGGGAAGAGAAAAAACACACCATATCTACTATCCACACAAACGTACGCGAATGCATAAAACACACCATACTTACTATCCACACAAACGTACGCGAATGCATAAAACACACCATACCTACTATCCACACAAACAAACGCGATTGCATAAAACACACCCTATATTATCCACACAAGTGAACGAGAACGCATAAAACACACACACACACACACACACACACACACACACACACACACACACACACACTCTACTATCCACATAAACGGGAAGAGAAGAAAAAGACACACCATACTTACTATCCACACATACGGACGCGAACGCAATACACATACACACACATACATACACACATCAATAAACGAGTGAGTGTTTATAGTCACACTACTTTACATTGGCAAATTGAATAGTCTATCTTTCCTAGAGATCTGGTTAGTCCTGAGAAGGGCTGTTTTTTTTTTTTAACTTGAACTCCAATTACACCTGGTTAATGCTGGCACCTCCCAGGGTGGGCGTCACACACGCATCTCCTACTCCAATCTTGCTCCAATTCAGTGTTGTTCATGGGAGTGCAGAGGGTCTTGAGTTGCTTCACTATCCCAATATTCCGTCTCTGGGATAGTGAAGGCTTCCCTCCTCCTATACCACAACCGTGGATGATGAAGTTGTGGTGCTGGTAGTGGCTGTGGTACTAGTAGAGGTTGTGGTGCTGGTAGTGGTTGTGGTGCTGGTTGTCGTGCTGGTACTGGTTGTGGAGGCGTCCTCACCTCAGGTTTCACATTTCACACAGGACTTAGCATGAGGTGAGGCAGGATCCTTTCCTCCTTCTTTTTCTTCTTTTTCCTCCTCTTCTATTCTGGCTTCCTCCTGTATTGCCTCCATAGCCATTTCATCTAAAAGGCGCCTGGAATATTCCAGGTGCATTTGTAGTTCTAAAAGCTTGGCAATTCTGCCACTCATTTTCAACGTTGACGAGTCAACGTGGGTAGTCAGACTGACCACCGCTTCGCTTTATATACTTGAAGCACGGACGTGAAAGTAAACATCCCCTTAATTAATGAATAAAGGATTTAAGTCGCATATGCTACCTAAGAGCTTTCGCGACTGGTTAATTCTCGAGAGTCGACATTTTTAATTGGTCGGGATTGTAGGAATGTTGCCATTACAATCCTGCGTTTATGTGCGATGGTCGCACTTCTTAGTTATATGTCTGGCCGAGGAAAAGGAGGAGAGGGACCCAGGAGGGCGCCACGAAACAACACACAGGGGCACTACCACCCACCCATAGCCATCCGCCCCGCACACAGAGGAGGGGCAAAGCGCACCCCGGGAACGTTCAATTAATTTACGCACTGAAACACCAGGCCGCACTTGATTGGTCAAATTTAGTCCAGTTGTACTAGTGGACAACCCTATCGCCAATAGTGTGTAAGTCACCTGTGCAATTGTCCTAATGTATGAGTTTTAGAATTTCATTACTCGTAACTATAGTAGTTGGTATTTTGGGTACAGAGTGTACATTTTCGTTCTAAATAGGACCAATCAGCTGGGTGTAAACCTTCCCATGTTTGTTAGTGTCACGCCTCGCTAAGGATAGGTGTTAGTTTTGATGGTGGAGCCAAAGGATCTTGTTTGATTTTGTGTAGACAGAGCTTTTATCGAAAGAAGTCTTCAATATCCAAAGGAACTACCTCATGGAACAGAGAAAAAAAAAAGAAAAAAAAAAAAAGAACATAAAAGGCCTTCTCTTGTCCGGAAAAAGGAAGAGGGTTTTGTAGTGGAAAATCATCGCTTGTCTGGAAAAAAAAAGTCAGCAAGAGGACTTTGCAGTGGAAAATCTTTTGACAACACAGGCTTGTTGCTTGAAGGATTCCACCCAAGTGTTTGCTAGTATATTTTTCCTAGCACCTGTTTTGAGTCCCAGAAATCGCCAGTAGTTGTTCGAGTTTGGCAGAAAATAATACCTTCTTACCAGGTGGAATTGTCTCTCGAGTCAGCTACCCTTCGCTTGTCCGGAAAAAAATTATTTGGCCTTCGCTTATCCGGAAAAAGGAAGAGGACTTTGTAGTGGAAAATCTTTTGACAACACAGGCTTGTTATTTTAGGATTCCACCCAGGTGTTTGCTAGTTTGTTTTCCCTAGCACCTGTTTTGGGTCCGTATTAGGCCATCGCTTGTCCGAAAAAAAAAGGTGGACAAGAGGACTTTGTAATGGAAAATCTTTTGACAACACAGGCTTGTTGCTTGAAGGATTCCACCCAGGTGTTTGCTAGTATATTTTTCCTAGCACCTGTTTTGGGTCCCAGAAATCGCCAGTAGTTGTTCGAGTTTGGCAGACAATAATACCTTCCTACGAGGTGGAATTGTCTCTCGAGTCAGCTACCTTTCGCTTGTCCGGAAAAAAAAGGAGGGGAAAGGGTTCTATTTTTATTTGAAAGTTCGTGCTTTGGTTTTCTGTTCGCTAGTTGGTTGGTGTTGGTTCGACTTTCGTTGGTTGCAGTAGTACCCTTCCTCTCCTCTGTGTTCTCCTTTTCCCTCCTCTTGCTTTCTTCCTCCTCCATCGTCTATCCCCTTACTTATTTCTTTCTCGTAATTTTGAAGAAAAAATATTGTGTTTCTATGATGGTGTGTTAAAACAGTGAAGGCTCATGCAAGACGGGGTTGAGGAGTAGAGAGAAAAAAAAATAGAGTAATATTTTTTTTTTCTTTCTTTTTTTTTGGGAAAGGATATATATATATATATATATATATATATATATATATATATATATATATATATATATATATATATATATTAAATGGGTAGAGGCACATGCGTTGGTAGTAGGATAAGTAGATAGTTCTATACGTAAGAAGGAGGTGTGTGTGCGTTTTGTTGTGTGTGTTGAGACAGACGCCCCTGCTGAGTAATCAGGCCCCTGTAAGGCATATCAAGGACATCTATCCTGTGGTTAGGTTTTATATTGTATGTAGGTGGATTTTTAGTTCCGGTTGTACTATGAGATTTGAGATGAGGTAAGGGCTCCAGCCCGGGCATAGGCTGGTACATACCCCTAGGTGGGTTGTAAACCGAAGTCCCCACTCCATTTCACATCCCCTAGTTTGTTTCTATTTATTTCTCTTTAGTGTTAGTTTCTAGTTAGCTTCATGCAGGTGGGTGAGAGGTAGGTAGGATTTATGGGGGTTAGGTGTTGAAGGTATTGGTAGGGTTTGTTCTTTGTTTAGTAGTCCTCCCTTGTGTTTATATGTTGCTGTATTTATTGATTTGTTTTAAATATTGTATTATGTTTCTCTATGTGGCATCGATGTTTGTGTTCCTTTTCGTGTCAAGTAGTTCGGGGGGTGTTGCTGGAGATCCGATCCTCTTTTGATATTCCCTGAAGTCATTTCGTTCGTTGTGGTAACTGGGGCAGGTGTTGAAGACATGGTCCAGTGTTTCTGGTTCAGGGCAATGGGGGCAGTTGATGGTTTGGTTTAGTTGGTCTTTAAGATGTCTTCCAAAGCTGCTTCTTAGCAGTGTTTTTACTGTCCTTATCCAGTTGATAATTTTGGGATCGGCAGGTTCCATATTTTTGGGCGATTTGATATTTCTTGCTACCTCTTGTTGAAGTTGGAATAGGTGTCTGCCCTTGTTAGTGTTGTTCCATTGCTGTTGCCATTTGTAATTTATTTTCTGTCTTACCTGACTGTATAGTTCATGGACGCTGTAGGTGAGTGGGTGTATTGTGTTGTTCATGAGGTTTTGTTTCGCTGCAAGATCCGCCTTGTCATTTCCGGTGAGGTTGATGTGTGACGGCACCCATAAAAATTCAATGTTGTGTTGTTTTTCTTCAAGTTGCCGTATGATTGCCATGCTTTCCTCTAACATATTGCCTCTGCTTCGTGATGTGCCAGATTCGATTGATTTAAGGACGCTTAAGCAGTTGGTTATGATGACATGGTGGTTGTGGTTTTGTGTCTTTATCCATTTTATTGCTTCCTTGATTGCCCAAATTTCTGCTGTGTGGATGGAGCAGCCATCCGTTAGGCAAGCGCCGAATTGGAAATGTTGTTGTGGTACAACCATGGCTGCTGCAGTTCTATTTAGGTCTTTGGACTTGGATCCGTCAGTGTATATATTGATGTATCCTTTGTATGTTTCCTCCATTACTTTGTGTATGTTGGTTAGGATTTTCCAGGGATTTTCTTGTTTGTTTCCGAAGGTGGGCGGATTGAGGTTTATTTTAGGTGCATTGTTTCTCCACGGGGCGGGGTCACAGATTTTGTATTGTTCTGCTTGTAGATCCGTTATCTCAAGTTCTTCGTGGTGTGTATGTAACCGTTTACATGCTGGAGGTTTTGAAACAAGTTTAGCACTAAAGGGGGTTCGGCATTCTTGTATCGTTGATTTGGTCGGGTTGGTATCCTCATGTATAAAGTTTCTGATGGCATAGCGTAGTATATGTTCATCTCTTCTTAGTTGCAGTGGCAAATCTCCGGTTGATATCTGTAGTTCTTCCGTACTGATGTTAGGTGGAGTGCCTGTGCATAGTCGAAGGGCTTTGTGTTGGAGGGAGTTTAGTTGGTGTAGAAGGGTGTTGTTTGCCGATGCATATACTTGGCATCCGTAGTCCAATTTAGCTCTGATTAGTGATCTGTATAGCTTAAGTAGCGTGTGCTGGTCAGCTCCCTAGGTTGTTCCTTTAATATTTTTTAGGAGATTAGGCATGCTTTGATTAGTGCTGCTATGTGGGGTTTCCAGCTGAGGGTTTCATCTAGTAGTATGCCCAGGAAATATGGTTGTTTGACAAATTGCACAGGTGCTCCTTGAAGGTAGAGTTTAGGGTATGTAGGTTTCCGTTTGGTGTTACGAGAGAAGAGCATTCCTACTGTTTTGGTGTTTGAGATTTTAAATCCCCAGTTGTCCGCCCATTTGGAAATAGCGTCTAAGTTCTGTTGTATCTTTTCGATGTGTGCTTGGCTATTGGGATTTCCCACTTTCCAAATTCCACTGTCATCTGCAAATTGTGATAAACTGGTGGTGTTGCTAATATAGTCGCCAAGATTGTTGACCATGATGTTGAATAATGTTGGGCTTATTACGCTTCCTTGTGGAGATCCATTGTATAGGGTGTAAGTTTTGGAGAGTGTGTCGCCTACTCTGGTTTTAATTTGCCTCCCTGTGAGAAAGTTTGAGATCCGTCGATGCATCCGTCCCGTGATGCCGTATTGATTGAGCTTGGAGATAAATCCTTTGGTCCAAACTAGGTCGAAGGCTTTTTTCGAGGTCTAGGAATATTGCTATTAGATGTCTATTCCTTTTGTGTTTGCCGTTGAATGCAAGTTTGATGTTAGCTTCCAGTCGAATTAGTTGATCAATGGTGGAGCGTTTAGTCCTGAATCCACTTTGGTTCTCTGAGAGTAAATGGTTTTGGTCCAAGTGATGTCTTAGTCGGTTGTTGATTATGGTCTCCATAATTTTGCATATGATATTTGTTAGTGAAATAGGTCTGTAAGAAGCCACATTTTTGGGGTCTTTTCCAGGTTTGGGAATAGCTATGACTATTGCTTGTTTCCAAGATGTTGGTATATTGCCTGTTTTCCATATTAGGTTGATCAAATCAAGTATGATTTCTTGCATGTTTTGCGGAAGGTGCTTATAGATGTCGTAGTCTAGGTTGTCCTCTCCTGGTGATGTGGATTTTTTGTTAGTTAGGGCTTTTCTCCATTCCTGTAGTTTGAAGCTATCATTTAGTGGTGAGTCATTGTTGATTTGTTTCGAAAATTGATCATGGAACAGGTGTGGGAATTCCTCTTCTAGTGCTTGTCGTTGGGTCATGAATGTTTGGATGTGGTTATTGTTGCTGCTGGAGTGTGCGAAGTGTTGTGCTAGTTGTTCTGCTTTATCCCTGTTTGTTTCTGCTCCTGCTAGGTTTGGTGTTGTTGCTTGGACTTTTTTCTCTCATGGCTTTGATTTTGGCCCATACTTCTTTTGAATTGGCTTTGTGAGTAAGGGTGGAGCAGTAGGCCTTCCATGAGTTGTTTTTCGCTTCTTTTATTACTGTCCTTGCGTTGGCTTCTTTCTGGTTGTAGTTGATGAAATCAGAGGCTAACTTCGTGTGCTTGAAGCGATTAAGGACTGTCTTTTTCTCTTTGATTGCAATTCGATAGTTATCTGTCCACCATGGTATGGTAGGTTTTCTATTTTTTTTTCCGCTTGATTTTGGAATGCTTTTTTTGCTGCTGTATTTAATGCTTGGATGATTTTATTGTAGTATTTGTTAGTATCGTTGTTTTGTAGATCTTATAGCTGCACTTTCCTCAGGATTTCTTGAAAGAGGTCCCAGTCGGCCTTACCTGTTATCCATCTAGGTGTATTGCGTTCTTGTTCCTTTGGGTTTTGTAAGTATAATATTATACATATCGGGAAGTGGTCACTTCCTAGTGTACTTTGTTGTAGTACTTCCCAGTCCGTGATCTGTGCGAGAGTTGGTGTTACTAGTGATAGATTTATTGCCGAGAATTTCCCGTGGCTGGGTCGATTCTAGTAGGTGTTCCAGTGTTTAGCATTATTAGTTGGGTGTCCCTGATGTATTTTTCAATGTGTTTGCCTCTGTTGTCTGTGTGGTTACTACCCCATTCGGTGTTGTGCGCATTGAAGTCTCCGCATATGATGCTGTTGTTACTTTTGTTCTTAAGTATTTCTCTGTAGTTTTGGGTGGGGTTTGTTTTGGTGATGTCTGGGTCATAGATATTGTATACGGTGATTCTTTTTGGCCCTATTTTGACGGTAATTGCTTGATGTTCGATGAGGTTATTTGGTAGGTCCACGTTGGTATCTATTTCTGTTACGTCAGTGATGGAGTTATGAATATAAATAGCTAGTCCTCCTCCTTTTTCCCGTTACTTCTGTGTTTATGGAAGTTAACATCGTATTCCCTTATTTTTGGTATTGTTGTTTTCGCTTCTGATATGAGAGTTTTCCGTAGGCAGAGAATATCCGGTTTGTTGGAGGTAGCGTTTATAGCTGACAGTAGTTCTCCATGATTTGGAAATAGTCCTCTGCAGTTCCATTGCCATATGATGAATTTATTTGTGGAATATGTATAGTTGGTATGATTTGTATTGTTGTCACTATCCATTATAGTAGTACTTGGATGTTTATGTATTCAGTTCTAACGTTGGTGCAAGATTATTTGCACATGGGGAAGATTTTTTCTAGTAGTTTGTAATGCAAGTTGAAAAAGTCTTCTTTTTTTAAGGTTATAGTGTGTATTTTGTTGCATTCCATTTCTGAGTTCTGTTATATAATGGGTAACTGTTGTAGGGTTGAGGTACTTGTCGTCAGATGCTGTGTTGCTTTCTTTTCCTGTGGGTCGTTGTATAGTGTTACGGTTAATGTTGTTGTTTTCCTTGTAATACAGTTGGTTGGGTTCCTGCCGCTGGCTAGTGCGGTTGGATTCATTATGAGGCTTCTGTTTGTCTTGTCCGGTAAGTGGAGGTATTGGTGGCCGTGTGGTTGTTGTCGTGGTGTGCTGTTTCATTCTTATGTTGGTTGGTGGCGTTGGGGGCCGGGTGATACTTACTTTGGGTCCTGGTAGCTTGGTTGGAGTTGTTTGGATTGGTACAGTTGTGCTCGAGGGTTTCAGTGTTGCTGGTGTTTGACTTCGTTTTAATTGATTCATGTATTGGCTTGATGATACATGATTTGTTTATTATTCATAAGATGAACAATTTCTCTCTCCATTATAGTGTGGGGACATTCTGCAGAGTGTGGACTGTGTTGTCCTTGGCAATTAGCGCATTTGATAAATTTGCCGTACAGTGTCCCTTGTGGTTATCCCCACATTGGCAACATCTGGTGTGGGAGCGACATCTTGTGGTAAAGTGTCTCCATCGTTGGCAATTACTGCAGAAACGGGGCTTGTTGTTGTATTTCTGCAGATGGATTGCTTTCCCTTGTGGTGCTAGTTGAGCTGTTAGAGGTGGTGGTGTAGTGAATTCAATTAGTACTGTATTTGTTTCTTTTCCTTGTCTGTTTTTAAGCTTCATGATTCGTCCATGCTTTATGTTGTTGTACTGTAGGTCGGATTTTATATCAATTATTGTTTTTTGTGCATGTTTGCCTGTTAGTTTTAGGATAGTCTTTAACGCAACGGTTGGTGTGTCAATGGTTTTCCTTGCGTTGCTGTTTTGTTTTTTTTTGTTTTGTTGTGGTGGTAGTGTTTGTTCTTGTGTTGGTGGTTGTCGATGCGCTCTGGGTCTGTCTTTCAGATGTTGCTCTGTGTCTTTTGACTATGACTTTTAATGCCTGCGATGGTATCTATCTCGAGGTATTTGGCAAGTTGTGTTGTTGTGCTGCACCAAATAAAGATATAGTTTGCCTGTGGTCTGATGATTCTAAACATGCCATTATGGAAGTGCAGGAGTGTTGTTGCCAGACTTTTGGTGCTGATTCTGTATAGTTTTTGACAGTAGCTGCTGACGAAAATAGATGTCGGGGTGGGTAGTAGTCGTATTTTCTTTGGTTTGAGTATGTCTGGCGCTGTGGGTCTCCTGTTTTGGTTGTGGGGTTTTTTCCGTTGGTGTTATTTTGTCCTTGTTGTTAATGTTGGTTTTGCTTCTGAACTCCATGTTATTTTTGTTGGTACGTTGTTGTCTTCCATCGGCCCTATTAGTGTTCTTTGTTGTTTCTTTTTCGTTGGGTTTGACTGTTTTTTTATGTTAGGTTTTCCTTTCATTGGGTGCTTGCCTTTCGCTGCTTGTGTTACTTGTTCATATTCGGGTCTTTCATAGTAGGTTTTGGTTGTTGTTTGTTTTGTTTCCCAGTTGGTTTCTTGTAGGGCTTCCTGAATTGCCTTCATTTCCCTCTCTGTTATGTGTTTTGATGGTCCAGCCTGTTGGCTATTGTGGATAGTGTACTTGGTTGCAGGTGCAGTTTGTTGATGGCAGGGAGTTTGGGGGTCCTGGTGTGTAGTTGTTGTCTTTGGTGATGTTTTGTCTTTTTGGTTGCCCTCGGTTATGTTTGTTGGTGTTAGCATGTTATCTCCTGTGTTTTCGTTTCTCATCTACTCTGTAGTTGTTGTTGTTGTTGGTTTGTTGTTAACTTCTTGGTTGGTTTCAATTATGGTTATAGTTTGATGTATTGGCATATGATCGGCTTTGTTGTCATTCTGTGTTTCCTCAGAGTTTGTTGTTGTTGTTGGTGTTGTTGTTGTTGTTATGTCGTAGTCTTTTTCATTGTCTTCAGTTATAGTGGTAGATGGAGGTGTGTTGTCGTTGTTGTCATTCCTTGCTTCCTCAGAGTGTGTTGTTATTGTTGTTATGATGCAGTCTTTTTCATTGCCTTCAGTTATAGTGGCCGATGAAGGTGTGTTGTCGTTGTTGTCAGTCCCCATCTCTATATTGCTTGTTGTTGTTGTTGTTGTTGTTGTTGTGGGAGTGTTGTAATTTGTTTGGGTGGTGGTCATTGTGTCTCTGTTAATTGTATCAAGGTTATTTTGGTCGTTTTCTTGTTCCTCGTTTATTGTTTCCTTTTTCGGTTGTATGTGTATGCACAATGGGTTTTTTTTTGTGTGGCTGTTTTGAAGTTAATGGCTTCCTCCACCATTTGTGGTGGTGTGAATTTCCTGGCGGTGGCTCTTGTGCTTCTTCTTGTTGTGAGTTCCAGGTCGCATTTAATAACTTCTTTTGTTGTGGGGGAGGTAAGGTAACTTCCGATCAGTGTCTCCCTGGGGAGTTGTTCTGTTAACACTGTTTTTTCCTTTGTTCATCCTCTGGTAATGCTTGCTTATTTTAACAGCATCCGTTCCGATTTGGGTGAGAAGGGCTACTCTGCTTCTTGTTCCTTGTGCCATGTTTGAATACTTATCCTGTTTTTTATTTACGTAGTGTATTTGTGTAATATGGGTTAAGTTATACGTTAGTAAGGTTTTTAGTCTATATTAAAGAGAAGAAGGTGCTAATCCAGTGTCTTGATATAATTATTGTTGTTGATGGTAATTCTGATTGTTGATGTAAGTATACTGAGTTATATTAGCGGTGTCGACTCTTTCGGTGGTTATCTTATTCCAATTAGGTAGGTTTTGGTTGAATATCTCGGGCTGGTTAATTTGGCCGTACTGGCTATGAGAGGTCTAATTTGATTGGTCGTTACAGAATTTCTGTGGATGCTGGCGTGGTGTATCAAATTTAGTAAAAATGATAATAGTGAGAATAGGTATCGTTTTGGGGAATGTAGCACCGTTGTAAAGTTTATATATTAGTGTTATGAGTTAATTGAAATAGTATTAAAGAGTCGTAAGTGGTTTTGGGTTATTCAGAATATATAAAGTTAATGCAAAAAGGCTGTAAAATATTAGAAACACAATATTAAGTTCCCGAAGGATTAAATCTGAAGACACTAAATGTATTGGTAAATATTTCTTACCTTGGAGCGAGCGGCGCGGTGGGGAGTAATTTGGAGGTTTGGTAGTGAGGCTAGTTTTCTTTCTTCTCGCGGCTAGGACCCCTGCTGTGTCTGCTGCTGCCTTTGCCTTTCTTAATTGTCCAAAAGTCTGTTTCAACCCTTGTATTTGTCGAATTTCTTGTTGTAGTAGCTTTCCCCGGCTGGTTTTCCTGTTTTTAGTGCGAATATTCCCTGGTTTTGGTGAAATTAGCCGAAGCGCTTTGTTAGTTAGTTTTAGAGTTCTCAGACGTGACCACGCTGCTTGTCGGCCTGATGCTGACTCTTGAGCTTGTAAACATCCCCTGATGATAAAGAATTATAGTCGCATATGAAAACTATGTTCTTTCGCGACTTGTTAATTCCCGAGAGTCGGGATATTTAATTGGTTGGGGTTGTTGGTATGGTGCCACAACAACCCCGCGTTTATGTGCGATGGCCGTACTTTTCAATTAAGTCTGGTAGTGGAAAAGGAGGAAAAGTCCCAGTAGAGCGCAAACGTAACCGCAATGGACGTCGTGTACACTCCGAACCGCCAGCCCGCACTGTTAGTATGTCAAGTTCAGTCCAGTTGTACTAGTGGACATAAATAAAAACCCAATAATGTGTAAGCCACCTGAGCAATTAACCGAATAGTACGAGTTTAAAAATTTCGTTGTTATTTTCAGTCAAAGTTTGAATTTTGTGCACAAAGCGTACATAAAATTATCTAAAATTTAGATAATTATCTAATTTATACCAATCGGCTAAGTCAAAATGACTCATACATTTTTGTAGCACGCATAAAATATAAATGAGTATCAGGAAAAAAAATTTGACGGTGGAACCAAAGGATCAAATTTGGTATTTCAAATAGAGTCATTATCAAAAAGGTTTTCAAACCAAATTGAAAACCTGTATCGTTCACCCAGGCAATATTGAAAGGTTGCTCGGCTCTTTCCAACCGAGTCCGGGGACGTCGAGGTATTCCGGGTTGGATCCACTGTACTCTTGGTCCAGTCTTGTGATTTTCCGGCATCAGCGTTAATACTGTGCTATTTCGCAGCTTCTTGCAATGTTGGTGAATAGTTAAGTCTCCTATCCGGCGGGTGGGTAGCTGCATACTATTGGCACTACGCTGTTTTCTTCTTTGTTTAGTCATAGTACATATGCAGCACATTTTCCCGCTCTCTTCTTCCCCGGCTCGGTAGCGCTAATACAGTACTGCTCACTCCACGTGGTCCATACGTCCTGCAAGACTGCTGCTCCCGATGTTGCTCCCTCGGCGTCCAGTGGTTGAATGACTGCTGAAGGAAAACATCTCCTGACTGACTGACTGAGATGGATTAAAATCGCCTATGCTAACTAAGAGCTTTTGCGACTCGTTAATGCTCAATTGTTGAGCTTTTTAATTGGTCGGTGTTTCAGGAATGATGCTGCAAAAACGCCGCTTTTATGTACGATAGTCGTCCTTTTTAATTGTATGTCAGGAGGTGGAAAGGAGGAAGGGGACCCGGCAGGGGACGCCAACCGCTGATGCTGTGCACGCTCCAAAGGGCCCGGACCGACTTGATTGTATGTTAAATTCTGTCCAGTTGTGCTAGTGGACGTTCCCTATCCCCAATATTGTGTGGGCCACCTGTGCAATTGATCTAAGTTTCTGAGTTGAAGATTGACTATTTTATTCTTGTGTAGTTGGAATTTTGTGTACTAAGCGTACTTTTAATGGCGAAATTACACCAATCAGCCGGGTGTCAGCAACCCTGTGTGTGTGTGTTTTTTTTTTTTTTTTTTTTTTTTTTTTTGGGGG
>JAECUM010059340.1:0-23939 GCA_016617855.1 Megalonaias nervosa | reverse complement strand
AATATTTTAGTTGTGTTTAATGGAGTAGATAATTATACTTTAGAAAATATTTATTATACTTGGTGTTCAGTGGATATGGACATGATTAAGTTTAAAAACTTCTTTTCAAGAGCACAAGCTGTTACGTTCGGATTTATTACGATAAATGTACACGACCCAAGATCCAGGTATCGTATAGGTCTGGATAAAATCTTTGGTTAATTACAGCAGCAGAGGAGGTGAACGACCAATATTGAGTGACCCGGCGAGTAAACAAAACACACCATAAAATAAAAACAAAGAGTCGGAGATAAAGTTACGAGATAAGCTAACCCAATTAGAGAAAATCTCATGGTCAGTTAGAGGCCTTGGTTTAGCGTTATTGACCTTATTTTCAGCCTTCGTAGGAACCTTTATTTTTTATAAATAAAGTCTCCAGCAAAATGGTCAGTTCACCTCCTCTGCTGCTTGTATTTATTTAGGAGTAGTAGTTGGGTGTGTGCATTCTTGGTTAAAGTTTCCATTTTCCTATTGATATTCCTCTACTATTGCATTGCCACCTTAGAGTTAATTTCATTTAACTATTGAAATCGAATTTATTTCAAGGCTATATTGTGCTAGTTAATTTTTGTCTAAGGTCTATTTGTTGTTTAACTGACTGGTACAAGATATAGGGTGATTGGGTCAGTGATTATATTTTTATGTTCTTCCTATATCTAAGAGGAAATTGATAATATTTTGGTAATTTGAGCTTTCGTTAATGATTTTCGGCATCCAAAAATTCGGATATGTACCTTGAGAGCCAATTTTTTCTTGTTTTGCCTGGAATGCTCCACATGGTTTTACCATTTTTCATCAATTTTCCTCCTGATTTGGCTGTATATTTCCTGTATGCTATATCTGATTTCTATGCTTTTCTGTTCGTGTAATTTTAATTTTGCTTCATTGTCAGCTCTTTCGTTTCCTGGTATGTCTATGTGGGATGGAATCCACATGAATTTCACTACTTGTTGATTTTGATATAGTTTTTTTTTAAGTAGTAGATTGGTTTCATTTGGGAAGTTGGATCTACTATGTGGTTTTCCTCTCTCTAAGGTTTTTAGCACACATAGGGAGTCGCTCAATATAACTGGGGTTATTTTTGGATTTTGTTGCCAGATATCCATTTGAGGGCTTTGATAATTGCCCAAAATTCGACAGTGTATATTGACCAGTAGTTTGGTAATTTATTTCCTAGTACTGCGTTTTTTTCCTTGTATATAGACTGCTCCTGCCGTTCTGTTTATTTCAATAAATTTGGACCCATCTGTAAATATTTTTGTGTGATCTTTATATTTGCTCTCTATTGTATTGAGTATTTCCTATCTAATTTTCAAAGCTTCGAGATCTTTGTTCCCAAAGGTTAAAACCTCAAGGCTGATTATTGGGGTCTTACATATCCATGGGGTTGGATCAATGTACACAAGTTATTCTGCTTGGAGTATAGGTAGTTCCAGTTCTTTTGTAAATTCATGTATTTTTTCCCCCCTCCTAGCTGTAGTGGTACATGGCGCCGACTGAATGATACATTGCATTTCTCAATAATTTTCATTGTAGGATGTGATTTTCCTAGGGTAGAGATTCTCGTTCCGTATCTTAATATGACTTCTTCTCTACCTAACTGTAGTGGAATTTCTCCTGCAATGATTTGTAGTTCTTCTAGTGAAGTATTATTAAGAGCTCCAGTGCACAGTTTTAGTTTTATATTGCAAGCTATCTAGTTTATTAATTGATATTTGCTTGCTGAAGCATACACCTGACACCCGTAATCTAACTTCGATCAAGTAAAGATCGGTAGAGTGTCAGTTGTGTTTCTTGGTCTGCTCCCCATGTTGTTCCTGTTATATTTTGGAGGATGGTCATGTCACGACTGCATCTTTTGATGAAGTCCTCAATATGCTGCTTCCATGTAAGGTTTTCATCAAAGTACATACCCAGGAATTTGGCCACTCACTCAAAACGAATTTGAATCTTGTTTAAGATAAAACGGATGGGGGACTTTTCACTCTTGATATGGGATAAAACGAATGGGGGCCTTTTCACTCTTGACATGGTATAAAACGGATGGGGGTCTTTTCATTCTTGATATGGTAAAAAACGAATGGGGGCCTTTTCACTCTTGATATGGTATAAAACGGATGGGGGACTTTTCACTCTTGATATGGTATAAAACGGATGGGGGCCTTTTCACTCTTGACATGGTATAAAACGGATGGGGGCCTTTTCACTCTTGATATGGTAAAAAACGGATGGGGGCCTTTTCACTCTTGATTTTGGGGAGAAGACTACTCCTATTGTTTTATCTGGTGATATTTTGAAACCCCATATATCAGCCCAATTTCCAATTTTGTTCAAGTTGTTTTGAATTTCGCCAATAACGGTCTGACTGGATGGATTGCCTGCTTTCCAGACACCACTGTCATCGTTAATCATTATATTAAATAATGTTGGGCTAATTACACTACCTTGTGGGGCTCCATTTTCTGGTTGGAATATGTCAGAGCATTCATTTCCTCCTCTTACTGTATTTTGCGATCATTGAGAAAGTTTGTTATCCATTGATGCATTCGGCCTGATATTCCGTAATGATTCAGTTTTGCTATTAGACCCTTATGCCAAATTAGATCATATGCTTTTTCCAACTCCAAAAATATTGCTGTTAAGTGTCTATCGCACTTGCGTTTGCATTAAAGGCCAGTTTAATATGTGATTCTAATCTAATGAGTTGGTCGAGTGTGGATCTTTTGTTATGGAATCCACTTTAATTTTGGGATATTAATTTATTACTTTCCAAGTGGTATTGAAGTCTGTTATTAATCATAATTTCCACGATTTTGCATAAGTTGTTTGTTAATGATACCGGTCTATAAGAATTGACGTTAGTGGAGTCCTTGCCGGGCTTAGGTATCGGTATTACTATTGTCTGTTTCCAGGCTTTTGGTATTTGACCTGTTCTCCATATTGCATTGATCAATTTTAATATCACCAGTTCCATAGTTGGAGGTAGCTTTTGGTATTTGACCTGTTCTCCATATTGCATTGATCAATTTTAATATCACCAGTTCCATAGTTGGAGGCAGATTTTGGTATTTGACCTGTTTTCCATATTGCATTGATCAATTTTAATATCACCAGTTCCATAGTTGGAGGTAGCTTTTTGGTATTTGACCTGTTCTCCATATTGCATTGATCAATTTTAATATCACCAGTTCCATAGTTGGAGGTAGCTTTTGGTATTTGACCTGTTCTCCATATTGCATTGATCAATTTTAATATCACCAGTTCCATAGTTTCCAGGCTTTTCGTATATTTCAGACCCTAGAGTGTCTTCTCCTGGAGAGGTGGATGTTTTGGAGCATATTGCCGTACGCCATTCGTATACGCTAAATTCTATATTAAGTTGGTTTGTATCCCTTCCTTGGTCGATAGCATGATTCGGATACTTTGCCTCAGTATAGCTTCTATGTTTTTGAAATTTTTTCCGAATGGTTTTTGTTGCTACTCATTCCTACTAAATGCATTGCCAGTTGGTTAGCATTATCTTTATTGGTAGCAGCTCCTATTATTTTGGGTATACTGGAAGTGGGTTTTCCTCTGATTGCCTTAATTTTGTCCCATACCTGTTTTGCATTGCTTTTGTTATTAAGGGACGAGCAAAATTCATTCCATGATATCTTTTAGCGTTAAGTATGGTAGATTTTGTTATTTGTTCTTTTTCTTTATATATTATAAAGTCGGAAGCAAGCTTTGTGCGTCTAAATTTATTGAGGTTTTTTTTTTTTTCTTAATGGCTTGATTACGTTGTTCATTTCACTAAGGTATTGGTTGTTTAATATTCTCACCTCCAATTTTAGGGATGGTTAAGGTTGCTATTCCAATTAGAGTGTCCGTGATGTTTTTGATAAATACTTCAATATTCTCGTTTATAAGGTTACTTTCTTTCTACTTTTCACAACTTGTCCAATCTGCTTTATCAAATCTCCATTTTGGTACTTTAGTATTATTATTATTATTATTATTATTTGGGTTCGTACACGCTCTTTGAGGCACCTGATTTTAGACGAGTGGGAATCGGCCCACACACTCGTCCTTTAAATGTCCTAGTTTGCAGAGAGGAGAGGGACCCGGAAGGAGGCACCAAACGCCAGCCGGAATGTACCTGAAACGCCATAATTAATACTATCAAATTAAACCCAGTTATCTTACATGATGGGTAAATCCTATTGCCAATTTTGTGTAAGCCACAATTGTAATTATAGTCGCGCTAATTAGTTTAAAATTTTCCTATCATGAAAAATTAGTATTTGGTGTACAAGTGTACCTACAAATTATAATGTCTAAAAGAGGATCAATGTGACCCTTCTAATTTGTATGTCAAGCTAGGTAATTATTAGTTTTAATTTAGAACGGTGTTCAAAGGGTCATGGTACTTGTAAAAGTTTTGTCAAGTGGAGGTTTCATGCCAAAATTGAAACCTCTTAATATGAGGCAATTGGTTTAACCCTAAAAAGGGTTGGGTTTACCCCTTAGGGGGTGGTAGTATCAACTGGTAGGTGAATTCTGGAGCTTGAAATCTCTCCTTAGGTCTCCCCTTGTATTCAAGTGGGGCTACCATGTTTCCCATCACCAATTTGTCCCAGTGGAAATGCATTTCTATTGGTGTAATCTGCATGTCGTTGATCTTGTACAGTTCGTTCACGATTAGGGCTAAGACTGCATATGGGCAGTCAAGGAACTTCCGTCCTAGGTTGCTGATGTCGTCAAAGAGGTTTTTTGCTTCAACGTATTTCCTTTCAAATCTTGTGGTCAGGCTACCTTCGTTGTAGTAGTTCAGATATGCTTGCAAGATAGTTCCCAATGCTTCGATGTGTTTTGAAGTTGTCTCGTTGTTTTCGATCGGGTGCGTTACGCCCCATAGTTCAATTTGTTCAAAAATGTAATTTATTATATCTTCCCGTTTTTTAACATCTACCTTTTTCTTGTTTTGTCCTCTCCTGGTTCTGGTTTCATCCTCTTTAGCATAATAGTTTATTAGTCTTTGTTTCACTGATGTGATTGATGGTCCTGTTGTGGTGTTAGCAGCTGGCATTGCTATCGGTGACTTTGCTGTTGTAGTTGAAGTAGCTGCTGTTTTTGTAATGTTACTCATTGTCTCAGTTGATTTTATTTTTGATTTTGTTTCTTTATCCACATCTTTGTTTTCTTCATTGCTTGTTAATGTAGATGTAGATATTTCTGCTGCTGTTGATTTTATTGCGGGAGATCTAGGTGCTGTTGTTATTGTTGTTAGCTCTAGTGCTGTTTTCGTGGTCGTATGTTGATGAGGTACTTTTGTTTCAGCAACTTTTGTCTCTGTCACTGCTGTTGCGGCTTTATGTTGTACCATTGCTTTTGTTGTTGTTGTTGTAGCCACTTCTGTTACAGGTGTTATTTCTTTTCCTGCTGCTACGAAATTTTCCTTAATATTTCCATCCTTCTGGGTACCCTTGTTGGCCTCAGTCCCCTTTTCTTCTTGTGGTTGTCTGTTGACTATTGTTTCAATACTCCTCGAGGTTGCCTCTGGAGTAATGTTCACCGGCTTAGTTATAGATGTTGAATGTATAGCGGCGACAGTAGCTGTTGATATTTGTAAGGTGGCATCGTCCGCTTTACTAGCGTGAACTGGCGGTGACTTAGCCTGTGATGTATATCCAGAAGAAGGCTGGGAGTTAATGATGTGGCACGCGATGTCAATTGTGAGCTTGAACTTGTAGCTTGCTCATTTCGTGGTGCCTCACGTGACATTATTAATAGTTGTTTTCTACTTTGAAGTCCATATCTCCAATTGCTTCTGTCTGCGTTATTTTCCCAAAGTAGAACGAGCATTGTCCATTTAGCTTGGGCACGAGGGCTCCATCCTATTGCGATTTGTAGGTCAAGTCCTATTATCTCATTCAGTGCTTGGTAAGGGATTAAACTTTACATCTCTAACTAAAGTGTTGATTGTGATCTTACTTTCTGCTCTGCTAGTCGAGAATTGAATGGCCAGACTGTTATTATTATTATGATTGGATTATAGTGGCGTTCGTACATTAAGTACATGTGCCACTGGTTAATTCCTGCACCGCAGGATGCTAATTATTCTTTAGGAAATGGAATCAGTGCCACATTCCCCGGGCGTTTATGTACTCAAAGAGTGCTGTTAATTTAGCCGTCAGGTAGCAGAACAATAAGTTCCAAGCTACCTGAATGATAGGCTTTCGTGAGTGGGGATAGTCTCAGCACTCACTCGTGTTTTTCAGTCCAGCTCTAGCGTAGGGTGTGTGGGATTAGTACCATCACTCACTCGCGTATTTGGTTTTTAGCGAGATTGGTATTGGTGCGCGCATTGCACGCTTATTGATTTTGGTGTCCGGTCGAGGAAAAGGGTGATGTAGACCAGGAAGGGAGGCGCCAAGTCGCAGGGCGGTGTCCGGTGTGTCCAGGGTACTGGTCTAAAGTTGGTCGTCTTGCAAGGACTAAGAATTTTGAATGGAAACTTTGTGCTGTTTTTTTAAAGTTATAATTTGGGGTTAAGAATTAAGTGGAAACCTCGGATGACAGCCATTTTGTTACCTGTAATTTTGTCACCTTGTGTGACTGGCCCTGATGGTCCTGGGCTTAGACCACCTTATATGAGATATTGTTTTGGGGTCTTACTGGGTGTGCATTATTTTGGGGCCAACCGGTCTTGGGGTGTGTTGACCTGTGATTATTTGGGGCCGATCACTTACGTAGATTAGTTTTTGCCGCCTTGTGCAGCGGGGCCTGATGGTCATTGGACTTTTGACCACCTTATATTGGCTATTTGGGGCCCTATTTTCTCTAATCTGTTTACGTAGTCGTCTTGTGTGGCGGGCCCTGGTGGTCCTGGTGTTCGGACTCCCTTTTTCTATTGGGGTGGCTGTCATCATTTGGTTGAGATTAGTTAGAATGATAGGGTTAGAGGATGATTCGGTTAGTAGGTTATTTGGGAGAAAGCAAGTGGCGAAAGAGGAAAGGGGAACATAGAGGTATCAGAATTTTTTTTTAAAAGAGTTTGACTTAGGTGGTGGTAAAGGCTGCGGCTTTAGTTTTTGGAAGGGACAGACGCCTTCGCTGAATAATCAGGTCCCAGTGTGACTTATCAAAGACGTCCATCCCATGGTTGAGCAGGTTTTGTGGTTAATTTAATTACGCGTATGGTGTTAATTTGGGAGAGGACAAATGTCTTTGCTGAATATTCAGGTCCCTGTTTGACATGTCAAAGACATTTATCCAATGGTTTTGCCATTTTGTAGTTTAGGTTTTGTTCTGATTGATTTATTGCGTGTTTTGGGTGTGGCTTTAGCTATCCAGTTTTTGTATGGCATCAATGTATGGGGGGGGGGGGGACGAACGCCTTTGCTGAGTAATCAGGTCCCTTTGTGACTTATCAAAGACGTCCATCCCATGGTTGAGCCATTTTATTTGCCTGACAGTGTATGTTAATAGGGTATTAGATTTTTTCTTTAAGCCCGGTTTCATTTAGGTAGTTTATGATATTTCTAAAGGTTGTATTCATGTTGGTGTTGTTTTTGTCTAGAAACTCTGGGTAGGTTATTGGGGATCCAATTTCTTTTTGTGCGTTTTGAAATTTATTTCTGGCTAACTGATGTTTAGAGCAGTCATTGAAAATGTGATGGAGGTCTTCTATGGTGCGGCAGTGGTAACAGTTTATATTAGTGGGTTTTGGCCCTAGATATTTACCAAAGCTGCCGGTAGTTTTGTTTTGCCGCTCATAATTCGATTTATGATTTTTTGGTCCGTGCTGTTAACTTTGGGTGGTTTAATGAACCTATTTACTTCCTTTAGGATGGAGTATAACTTTCTACCCTTGGGGTAGCATTCCAGTACTCCTGACACTTGTTGCTGGTGTAGGTTTTAACTAAGCTTTGGGCTTCTGTGATGCTATATTTTAGTGGGGCTGGGTTAGGGTCTTCTAATTTACTTTTGGCTACTTTGTCAGCTTGTTCGTTGCCAGGGATTCCTATATGCGATGGTATCCACACAAATTCGATTTGGTTTTTAGTGGATAGTTCTTTAAGCAGGTGGAAAGCCCAGGCAAGGAATGTTTCTCCTGATTTAGTGTTGTTTGTTTTTATTGATGCTATTACACTAAGGGAGTCGTTGATGATTACTGCTTTTGGGATGTTGTTTTCTAAGACTCAGTTTAATGATTCATTGATGGCCCAGAATTCAGTTGTGTATGTAGAGCAGTGGTCTGGTAATCTGGTTCCCATTTGTATGTTAAGTTCTTGGACTACCACTGCTGCTGCTGTTCTGGGTGGCTCTGGTGTTTTAGATCCATCAGTGTATATTTTAACGAAACTGGAGTAGGTATCAAGTATGTCTAGTGTAATGTTTGTTTTTAGTTTATGCTCCTGTTCCAATTTGTTTCCATATTCGGTGGCTTTGGTGTTAATCCATGGTTTAGGGTTCACCCAAGGGACTTGGTCAGGGGGGTTTCGTGTATCTTTGAGCGTCTCTGCCAAGTGGCCTCGTACAAGTCTTCCATGGTACGTTGTATAAACTGATTTTGGGTGTACCGTTGAGGGTAGCAGATCGGACATCCCTGAAATAAGCAACTAAAATCGTACACGATCTCAAAGTTTTCTAAGTCCCAACCATCCACGGAATACATTCTTTTTTTACTTTTTATTAATTGATTTTTTTTTTTTACTTTTATAAACAACTGTTGGAGAAAGAGGACAGAGAGAAACAAATGCAGTTACAGAAAGAAGAGAAACAAACGCTATAGGAGACAGAGGAGACTGAGAAACAAATGCAGTTACAGAAAGAAGAGAAACAAATGCAAATAGAGAGAGAGAGAGAGAGAGAGAGAGAGAGAGAGAGAGAAGGGGGGGGACAGAGATGCAAATGCAAATGGAAAAAGAGAAGGAAGAAAGGAATATCAATTTAGATTAAGAGAATTAGAGCTGGCAAGTGAAAAGAACATTCCCACTTTACATACAAATCCAAGTTTTGATGTTGCTAAGAATATTACGTTAGTGCCCCCTTTTAGAAAACAAGAACTAGACAAATATTTTCCACATTTAAAAAAAAATTGCTGAAAATTCAAAATGGCCAAGGGAGCATTGGACTCTATTATTACAGAGTGCACTTTCTGGCAAAGCCCGAGACAACAATACATCCCTGTCAGTACAGCTAAGTGCCGACTATGGTCTGGTTAAGGAATGCGTCTTAAAGGGTTATGACTTACTCCCTGAGACTTATCTGCAAAAATTCAGGAACTATGAAAAAGAAGCTGGACAAACTCATGTCGAATTTGCAAGAGAAAAAGAGCAGTTATTTGATAGGTGGTGCTTAGCCAAGAAAGCTGATCAAGATTACAATAATCTCAGACAACTTGTATTACTTGAAGAGTTCAAGAATTGTGTCCATAGTGACATTAAGACTTATCTTGATGAGAATAATCTCGAAACCTTGGAAAATGCTGCTCGTGCTGCTGACGCATATTCCTTAGCTCATAAAGTTTCTTTTGCAGGCAAGTCTTTCACTCAGCAGTCTTCTGGTAAAAAGTATTTTAGTCTATAAGAGACCTTCTAAATTTCAATCTGGCACAACTTTGAGAAATCAAGTTTCTGATAAGATTGATTAGAAATCCTTATCTCTTCCTACGAGGACATATTGCAAGAAGAAAGGACACGTTATTTCTGACAGCTACAAATAGAAAAGTAAGCATCAGAATCAAGAAAGACCTATTCCAAATGCTCTTATTTCTAAGAGGTCAAGGACACGGTCATGTATTGAAAACAATACATTTGTTGGATCTAATAAGCCCCAATCTGATTTTATTATGGAGAATTATGAATCATTCACGTCGAAGGGTTCTATATCACTCTTGGGCGATACGGCCAATCCCATCCCTATTAAAAGTTTAAGGGACACAGGAGTTTCTCAGAGTCTTTTATTATCAGGTACTTTGCCTTTTTCTGAGAAGTCTTCTTATAATGAGAATGTTCTTATTCAGGGAGTAGAGTGCGACTTTGTTAATGTTCCTCTCCATTCTGCAAATTTGTCATCAGATTTAGTCTCAGGATCCGTGACAGTCGGAACAGTGTTTTCTTTACCCATTGAGGGCATTCATTTATAACTAGCTGGAGACAAGGTTGTGGTTAATTCAATTTTAACTGACAAGCCTTACTTGGATCAGAAAGTCGATCCTATTGAAAAAGAATTCCCTGATTTATGCCCAGCTTGTGCAGTTACCAGAGCTATGGCAAAGAAAGCTCTTGAGAATGATGTTGATCAAGAAAGTATTCCTTTAGCTGACACCTGTATTGGTCAGGCTTTTGATGAGGTCACTTTCACTCCTTGTTTGGATCAATCAAAGGGTATTGATACAGGGATCCTCTTTTTACTATTCTCTTTATTTTAATCAGGGTGACAAACGACAATCACTTGTCTTCGAACAGGAAAAAGATCCTGAGACCTCATGTTTGTTTCAAAGGGCCATTAGTGAAACTGAAGCCACTGAAGTACCTGTTCGTTATTTCATTAAAAATGGGATTCTTATGAGAAAATGGAGACCTCCCGAGGTACCTGCTGGTGACGAGCTGTCAGTGAACTATTAAATTGTAGTTCCAAAATTGTACAGACAGGAAATACTTAGTCTGGCCCATGAAACTTCTTTGGCGGGTAATTTAGGGATTAAGAAGACTTATCAAAAGATCTTGAATCACTTCTATTGGCCAAAATTAAAAGTGATGTTTGTAAATACTGTAGATCTTGTCATACTTGTCAAATGGTAGGAAACCCCAACCAGAAGATACCTAAGGCTCATCTGCAACCTAATCCTGCATTTGACGAACCATTTAATAGAATAATGGTAAATTGTGTCGGTCCCTTACCTAAGACCAAGTCAGGTAACCAATACTTGTTGATCATAATGTGTGCGTCAACAAGATTCCCAGAGGCAATTTTTCTTTAAGGAATATTAAAACTAAAACAGTAGTAAAAGCTTTGATAAAGTTTTTTATTACTTAATTTGGCCTTCCCAAATTTGTCCAGTAGGATGTAGGGTCAAATTTTATGTCTGTAATTTTCCACCCTAAGAGTCAAGGGGCTTTAGAAAGATTTCATCAGGCTTTGAAAAATATGACTCGGATATATTTTTTTGATACGGGTAAAGATTGGGATGAAAGTATTCATTTACTATTGTTTCCTGTTCGGGAATCAGTTCAAGAATCTTTAGGATTCAATCCCTTTGAACTAGTATTTTGACATACTGTGCGTGGACCGCTGAAGTTGTTAAAAGAGAAACATCTTTCTAATGAAGACACTGAAATAAATCTTCTCGATTACGTTTCCAATTTTAAGTACACGTTGTCAAGGGCTTGTGAGGTTGCAAGAGCGAATCTGCACTCTACTCAGTCAAAAATGAAATTAAGGTATGATAAATATATAAAGAAAAGGAGTTTTCAGCCTGGTGATAGAGTTCTGGCTCTCTTGCCCATACCACAAAATCCTCTTCAGGACTAGCATTATGGTCCCTACGCAGTTGAAACGAAAGTAAATGATTTAAATTACATCAAAAATACTCCTGGGAGGCGAGAACAAAAACAACTTCGCCACATTAATATTTTGAAGGAGTATGTTGAAAGAGATAGACAGGTTAATCATGCAATTAATTTAGTTGTACCTGTCCCACTCACTGAGGATTTAATGGAAGGAATGCAATCGGACACTATTGATTTTGGAGCAACAAATCTTCGGAATTCGGAAATTACGAATAATCTGGACCAGAAATTTTCACATTTGCAAGAACAAGAAAGGAATGAACTTAAACAGTTATTACTTGAATATGAGCACTTATTTCCAGATGTTCCTACAAGAACAAACAAAATTTACCATGACGTTGAAATTGTAAATTCCAAACCTTTGAAACAACACCCATACAGGATGAACCCTCTCAAACAGGAATACTTGAAAAAAGAAATTCAGTATTTGCTGGAAAATGGTTTCATAGAATTTTGTAAAAGTGACTGGAGTTCACCATGTATATTTGTTCCGAAGCAAGATAAAACTTTCCGCATGTGCAATGATTATAGAAAGGCGAAGTGTAACTAAAACAGATTCATTTCCATTACCAAGAATCGACGACTGCATTGATAAAATTGGAAATTCCCAGTATGTCACCAAATTTGACCTTTTCGAAGGATTTTAGCAAATTCCAATGACGGAAAGGACAAAAGAAATTTCGGCATTAGTGACTCCAGATGGACTTTATCAATATAAAGTGATACCGTTTGGGATGAAGGGTTCGCCAAGTACTTTCCAACGTTTAGTGATTACCTCTGGTCTAGATAATTGTGATACTTACATCGATGATATCATCATCTACAGCGACACCTGGAAAGAACATTTAGCAATAATTCGGAAATTCTTTGACAGACTCACTGATGCAAGTTTGAAAATTAATTTATCCAAAAGTGAGTTTTGCCTTGCTTGTGTAACATTTGTAGGACATATCGTGGGACATGGTCAAGTTAAACCTATAGCTGCTAAGGTTAAGGCTCTCTCTGAATTCCCTGTGCCTGTCAGTAAAAAGCAACTGATGCGATTTTTAGGTATGGCTGGATACTACCGGAAAGTTTGTTGCAATATTTCTAACATTGCTGAACCCTTAACAAATTTATTGAACAAGAAAAAAGTTTCATTGGACTGAAAAATATCAGGAAGCTTTTGACAAGTTAAAAGTCATACTTAAGAGTGCATCAGTTCTTACAGCTCCAAATTTCAGTCAATAATTTAAACTGTCTATTGATTCAAGTGATGTTGGGGTTGGAGCAGTATTGATTCAAGAAGATAGAATGGTGTTGGACATCCAGTGTGCTATTTTTCTACGAAATTAAATAAGCAGAAAAGAAATTATTCAACAATCGAGAAGTAATGTTTGGCTTTGATATTGGCATTGCAACATTTTGAAGTTTACATTAGGTCAGCTCCTTCTCCGGTTGTTGTGTTTAGTGATCACAACCCCCTTACTTTCATCGACAAGATGAAAAACAAACATCAGAGATTATTAAGGTGAAGTTTGTTGTTACAGGAGTATAATATTGACATCAGGCATAGCAAGGGAAAAGACAGTTTAATAGCAAATGCACTTTCAAGTGTATAGAAATATATTTCATGTATACTTTGTATCATTCATAAAATTTCTTATGTTATTTTTTTTAATAAACCTCATGTATATCCATGGTAAAAAGAAAGCTCTATTACATAAATCTTTCTTTTTCTTTTATTTGGGAAGTGTTATATATATTTAATTTAATTGTTTGTTTGTTTGTTAGTTTTACATTTTTTAAATTCATTACATGCTATTGTAATGTAACTTTGTTTACTGGATTTGATATTGTCCAGAATTGAGTTTAGTTCTGTTTGACCTGACTGATATTTTTTTTATTTCATTGTTAGAGGATGCCTTGCATGACCACAAGGACACTGTCAGCATCGGAGGAAGAACAATCAACAACCTCCGCTTCGCAGATGATATTGATGGTTTAGCAGGAGATGAAAACGAACTGGCTGACTTGGTTGAGCGCATCGACGCAACCTCCACAGCATACGGTATGGAGATTAGTGCCGAAAAAATCAAACTGATGACAAACAATGCCAATAGCATCAGTGCAAAACTAAAGTTCAGTGGACAGAAACTGGAAAGAGTCACGAGCTTCAAGTACTTGGGATCAATTATCACAAATGATTGATCCAAACCAGAACTACTTTGCAGGATTGCTCAGACAATAGCAGCAATAACAAGGTTGAGACCAATATGGAAAGATACCAAGCCTGCTTTTGGTTCTAAAATAAGGCTGATGTGCTCGATTGTCATATCCATCTTTCTGTATGCTTGTGAAACATCGACGCTCACATCAGATCTACAAAGAAGGATTCAAACCTTCGCAATGAGATGCTATCGCAAGATCTTGGGCATCTCATACATTGATCATGTAACCAACGATGAAGTCCACAACAGGATCCAACGAGCCATCGGATCCTAAGAAGACCTCTTGACCACTGTAAAAAAGTGCAAACTGAAGTGGCATGGTCATATCTCAAGATCATCTGGACTGGCACAAACAATCTTGCAAGGCACAGTGCGAGGGTGCAGAAGAAGAGGCAGACAGAAAAATAGGTGGGAAGAAAATATTAAGGAGTGGACAGGCATGGGATTTGGAGATTCCCAAAGGGCAGTAGAGAACAGGGAAAGATGGAGAGAATTGGTTGTAAAGTCAACTGTGGTGCCCCAACGACCTCTTGGGTTAAGGGATTGATGATGATGATGATGATGATGATGATGATGATGATGATTTCCTGCGAGCAAATACTCCCGTTATGGATGCATCAACCAGCGTGCCAAAATCGACTAAGAAGAGACATTATTGTAGTGTCTGTTCCAGTTATCGGAAGTATCAGCGATCAACAGCTCATTCAGGCTAGTGGAATACTGGAAAAGTGTGAACTAGGAGATGCAATTATGGCTGATAAAGGTTTCCTTATTTCTGACTTAACTACTCCAAGAGGAATCAAGCTGATCATTCCACCAGTGAAGTTTCAAAGATTTAATAGACGTCAGGTTGAAGAAACAAGAAGAATAGCAAATTTAAGAATAGATGTAGAGAGAGCTATTGAGAGGGTCAAGAACTTTCGCATTCTGCAGGGTGTCATGCCTATCACTCTAGCACAGCAAAATTTGGAAAATTTGTGTGGTGTTGGCAAATCTCCAACAACCACTAGTTCATGATAATGAGCATAAAGATCGATTTAAATGATTGATTAACTATGCATCATTGTGCTGGCGTTGTGTGCAAGAGGTCACAATTTGATACTGGGTCTAACAAATTTTCTATATATTTGAGTGAAAATAACACCATGGTAACCATTTTGATTTTGTTTTCCTACATGTATATATCATGATTAAATCTTAACATCCATATTTATCAAAATCCAAATCTACATTGTCAAATTTATTATATTTTTCTTGCATGCTATTTAGCATGATGTTTATTTCAAATAAACTCTTGGAATACACAGCGGCCCATGCATAATCTTTCTTTAAAGAATGCAAATAAATTACATATTTTACTGATAAGAAGGAAGTGTACAATCAGTGGACCTATATGTGTCTCAGCAACATTATGCTTTTATATGTAAAATGCATGATCAAGTCCAAATGTTGTCAGTTATCATTGCTGTGTAGTGTTTGTGTGTTGAGGGAGAGAGATAAATGAATGCCCGAGGAATCACCAATTAAATAAAAACAAGCAAAAAATATAAGTTTATATCATTTCACCTTTGTATGTATAATGCATGATCAAGTCCAAATGTTGTCAGTTATCATTGCTGTGTAGTGTTTGTATATTGAGAGAGAGAGAGAGAGAGAGAGAGAGAGAGAGAGAGAGAGAGGAATGCCTGATAAATCACCAATTAAATAAAAACAAAAAATCAGTTTCTATCCTTTTTTTAGTGAATGCACATGACATGATCCAACAACTTTATGTTTCTTTTTAATAGAAAACTGGAGTTAAATTCAGAGTTAACATATCACAAGATAAACATATTTATATTGTTGTGACAAACACACCTGCATTTGTTACACTATTACTTATGGTCTTGCACAGTAGTCCTTAAAATAGTAAAGTAGTCCAGGCTGCATTCATCTCTCTACAAGTTGGCCTTGTCATAATACATACGGTCAATGTTGTGTAATTTGGGGGTTTCAAGTTCTGTGTAGGGTGCTTTAACATAGTCACCTGTACTATGTGAAATGGCTGCATAGGGGTTAACCACTTTGAGATTGTTAATAAATTCAATCATATCCACTGGCTCAATAGGCGTGGCAGGACTGATATTCATGCTGGACTTTACCCGACTTTCTTTCTAATGAGCATTCTGTTGAAAACTTTAATTTCTTAAAAGTAAGGTCCTAGGATTTCTTTGGGCTCAGTTTCCTTGTTCTTGGCTTGTTCCACTTGCAAGCATCAGAAGTTGGTGCATGGAAGCCATCTTTCTTTTTCGAAGATATGTCAACCAAGGCATACAGTAGTGCTACCATAATTGCACGACTCTCCTTCCCTGAAATTTAAAAAAAAAATTAGTATTATTAAATGCTGATCATAGGCGATTCAGTATTATTTAGGAAAATACTGGTGCATCAATCTGTCCTATTGTTCCACTCCAAGTATGCACTCAAATTACATAAAGTTCACTTAGAAAAATATGAAACCAGTGATTCTAACCGATGAAATCTATGCTATGCTTCCATCAAGGCATATAGATTTGCACGCTGCAAGAGCGTTGCATCATGGGTAAATTAGGAGCATTAATAAGTCAAGGGACGTAACAACTGTTATCAAACAGGCCTATGGGAAATAACCAACCTTTTGTTTTTCCCCGAACTAACAAACTAACTCATTCGGAATTTTTTGGTCTCTTTTTTTTTCTTCTTGATTTTAGGCCCTTTCGAAATTTTTGCAAATGATATTACCAAGTGGAAATGGGCGATGCATAAAATAATTAATTTGTTATAGATGATATATTTTTAGAATGAGTAAATATCGCCCGTTGGCGACAAACTAGGTTGTGACCTTACACAGAGAGAAGCATGACTAGAGAAATAAAGGTCGTGTGACTCTTTGAATGGGTCACAGCCTAAAACATAACGTAGGTAAATGAGAAATGTCATACAAACAGCACACACACGCATAAAACAATAGGTTTTGTTTTATTTTTGTATGTACAACTGTTTCTCATAAAAAATAATTAAGATAGATCAATAGATCAAAAAAGGGAAAAGAGAAAAAAAAAACACTCTCTCTCCCAAGCAAATAACTTTTGCCATTCAAATTCTTTCTTTTCTTTCTTTCCTTCTTTCTTTCTCTTTTTTTTTAAATTAAATTAAGTATCCAGTGATAAGACAACTTGGGAAAAAATTTGAATGAAAAGCTGTCCCTACATAAAAAATCTATAGCATACATACAATATAGCAAATACATATACAGTGTTACGAATATGTAATTAAATTGCTTGTGTGTTGGTTTAAATTCTTTTTTATTTTAATTTTGTTTCATTACATTTTATTGTAATGATAATTTTCATTGGATTTGAATCTCTTTTCCGAAAATTGGCTTGACCCGATTAGATTATAATATTTCTTCAGCACTATTTTTAGCTCACTCTGGTTCATAGATTTCGTAAAGATCAAGATAAAACGATTTGCTATTACCAAGGTCATTTTCTGATTGCGTGATAGTTCTAATTTGTAAACAACTTTTTTTTTTTTAATGGAATTTTATAATAAGATTCGCTAAGATATTCCATGGCGGACGTGCCTACCGGTTGTGCGCTTCTATTGCGATGTTCAAATTAGTGTCTCGTAAGTCCATCACTACCATGTGATCTAAAATCGAGGTTTAAAATAGTCAATTGGTATTAAAATTATTCAGTCGTATTCTTACATCTTGAGGGAACAAGGTGTTTCTATTGTTGTTGCCAAATTGTTTTGAAGTTCATCTAGTTTTGGAATTTAATAATTTATTCTCTAAAAGCCTAAACAAGTGTGCTTCTTTATGAAAAGTTCTGGGACAAAGAAATTCAGTGGAAATTTATTCTGGAATTCTATACGGAAACATTAGAAACTGTGATTCAATTGAGGATCTGTTACCACCAGTACAACGACCTAATCTGACGTCATCGCCTCCATATTAGAATTTCATCGAGATTCGAACCTGGATTCAATTAGAACTGTTTAGTGATAGGACTTGTATTTTTCAATCCTAGGATTCAATTTTGGATTATATTCACAAACCGTAAGTCCTATTTCCAATTTTTACATTGTTTTCTAGGGAAATAAATTATTTTGTTAAAATATACAAAGCTTATTGGCTTCACTTTTTTCTTTTGTTACTTTTGTACAGGCCTACACGTAAAAGAAGAAAATTGGGGGCTCGTCCGGGATAATTGAATTTTGGATAAAATTTTTCAGAAAATTCGTTTTTGAAATTTAAATTCCCCTAGTTTTTAAATCTCAGTACTATTTCACATTTTGTTTGAAATCTTTAGTGAAAACAACAGGCTTTCATTCACAATGTCATTAAAAGTGGAAACTTTTCTTTCTAGTCCTACTCACGAGTAGTTGGATAGTCTGAAAAAAGATGAGTTGCTTGAACTTACCAGAAAGCACGCTCTTTCTGAAGTAAAATCTTCCTTAACGAAACAAGAAATTAAAAATATTTTGACTCAATATTTGGTAGAGAAGAATGTTCTTGATAAAAGTGTTTTGGCTTCGATCAGTAAGTCGGTATCAAATTCTGACATAAAAGTAATGGAATTAAAAATGAAATACAAGATGGAATTGGAGTTAAGAAAGCTGGAACTTCAGAAAGAGAAAGAACAAATGCAGTTGCAATTAAAAGAGAAGCAACTGCAATTGCGTATGAGAGAGAGAGAGAGAGAGAGAGAGAGAGAGAGAGCAATTTGAAAAAGAGAAGGATGAAAGGGAATTTTAAATTAAAATGAAAGAAATTGAGCTGGCAAGGGAAAAGCACATTTCCACTTTACGTACAAATTCAAGTTTTGACATTACAAGAAACATCAGGTTAGTGCTTCGTTTTAGAGAAAAAGAAGTAGACAAATATTTTATTTATTTTGAAAAAGTTGCTGAAAATTTGAAATGGCCAAGGGAGCATTGAACTCAATTATTGCAATGTGTACTTTTTGGCAAGGCCCGAGATATCTATGCATCCATGTCAGTACAGCAAGGTTCTGACTATGATTTGGTTAAGGAGTGCATCTTAAGGGGTTATGTGTTAGTCCCTGAGGCTTATCAGCAAAAATTCAGAAACTATAAAAAAGAACATGGACAAACTTCTGTTGAATTTGCAAGAGAAAAAGAGCAGTTATTTAAGAGATGGTGCTTAGTCAAGAAAGTTGAACATGATTATGAAAGTCTCGAACAACTTGTATTACTTGAAGAGTTCAAGAACTGTGTTCCTAATGACATTAAGAATCATCTTGAAGAGCATAAGATCGAAACCTTGGAAAATGCTGCTCTTGCTGCTGATGAGTATTCTTTAACTCATAAAGTTCCTGTTGTAAGCAAATCTTTCACTCAGCAGTCTACTGGTAGAAAGGTATTTCAGCCTAATATGACTCCTTCTAAAACTCAATCTGGCACAACTGCTAAAAATCAAGTTTCTGATAAACTTGATTCAAAATCCTTGTCTCTTCCTACATGTATCTATTGCAAGAAAAAAGGACATGTTATTTCTGATTGCTTCAAATTGAAATATAAACATCAGAATCAAGATAGACCTATCCCAAATGCTCTTATTTCTAAGAGATCAAGGTCACGGTCATGTATTGAAAGCAATACAATTGTTGGGTCTAATAAACCCCAGTCTGATTTTATTATGGAGAATTATAAGCCATTCATGTCGAAGGGTTCTATATCACTCTTGGGTGATTTGGCCAATCCTATCCCTATTAAAATTTTAAGGGATACAGGAGCTTCTCAGAGTCCTTTAGTGTCAGGTATTTTGCCTTCTTCTGAGAAGTCCTGCTCTAATGAGAGTGTTCTCATTCAGGGAGTAGAGAGCGGCTTTGTTAATGTTCGTCTCCATTCTGTAAATTTGTCATCAGACTTAGCTTCAGGACCTGCGACATTCGGTATAGTGTCTATTTTGAGGGCATTCATTTGTTCCTAAGCAACGACCTAGCTGGAGACAAGGTTGTGGTTAATCCACTTGTAACTGACAAGCCTTCTTTGGATCAGAAAGTTGATCCTATTGAAAAAGAATTCCCTGATTTATACCCAGCTGTGCAGTTACCAGAGCTACGTCAAAGAAAGCTCTTGAGAATGATTTTGATAAGGAAAATATTTCTTTAGCTGACATATGTATTGGTCAGGCTTTTGATGAGGTCACTTTCACTCTTTGTTTGGATCAATGAAAAGGTATTGATCACAGTGATCCTCTTTTAACTACCCATTCTCTTTTATCTAATCAGGGTGATAAACGACAATCACTTGTCTTCCAACAGGAAAAAGATCCTGAGATCTCCTGTTTGTTTCAGAGGGCCATTAGTAACACTGAAGCCACTGAAGTACCTGTCTGTTATTTCATTAAGAATGGAATTCTTATGAGAAAATGGGGACCTCCCGAGGTACCTGCTGGTGACGAGCTGTCAGTGAACTATCAGATTGTAGTTCCAAAATCTTACAGACAGCAAATACTTAGTTTGGCCCATGAAACTCCTCTGGCTGGTCATTTAGGGATAAATAAAACTTATCACACGATCTTGACTCACTTTTATTGGCCAACATCAAAAGTGATGTTTGTAAATACTGTAGATCTTGTCATACTTGTCAAATGCTAGGAACCCCCAATCAGAAGATACCTAAGGCTCATCTGCAACCTATTCCTGCATTTGACGAACCATTTAGCAGAATTTTGGTAGACTGTGTTGGACCCTTACCTAAGACCAAGTCAGGCAACCAATATTTGTTGACCATTATGTCTGCGTCAACAAGATTCCCAGAGGCAATTCCTTTGAGGAATATTAAAACAAAAACCATAATAAAGGCTTTGATAAAGTTTTTTTTACTCAGTTTGGCCTTCTAAGATCTGTCCAATCTGGTCAAAGGTCATATTTTATGTCTGGAATTTTCCAGCTAGTTATGCTTGAATTTGGTGCTCAGCAATTCAAGTCAAAAGTGAAATTATGGTTTCACGGAACTTTACTCGAGAGAAGTTTCGAGTCTTGTAATAGAGTTCATCCTCTCTTGCTCATTCTTCAAAATTTTCTTCAAATTAGATATTACGGCCCTTACAAAGTAAAGAAGAAAATGAATGAGTTAAATTATAATTATTGTACTCTGGTCTAAATAAATTAATGGAATACTAGTATATTGAAAGAGATAGCCAAGTAAATTATACAATTAATTTAGTTATACTTGTCCCACAATCTGAGGATTTAAGTGAAGAAATTCAATCGGACTCTGTTGATCTTGGAGCAACAAATCTTCGGAATTCGGAAATTATGAAAAATCTGGATCAGAAACTTTTACATTTGCAACAGCAAGAAAGGAATGAACTTAAACATTTATTAATCGAATATGAGCACTTGTTTCCAGATATTCCTACGAGGACAATGAAAATTTTTCATGACGTTGACATTGTAGATTCAAAACCTGTGAAACAACACCCATACAGGATGAACCCTCTCAAACAGGAATACTTGAAAAAGGAAATTCAGTATTTACTGGAGAACGATTTCATAAAGCCCAGTAAAAGTGATTGGAGTTCACCATGTATACTTGTCCAAAACCAGATTAAACTTTCCGTATGTGCACTGATTATAGGAAGGTGAACATTGTGACAAAAACAAATTCATTTGCATTACCAAGAGTCGATGACTGTATTGATAAAATTGGAAATGCCAAATACGTCACCAAATTTGACCTTCTGAATGGATTTTGGCAAATTACACTAACGGAAAGAGCAAAGGAAATTTCGGCATTTGTGACACCAGATGGACCCTATAAATATAAAGTAATGCCGTTTTTGTGACGAAGGGTTCCCTAAGTACATTTCAACGTTTGATCAATATGATTACCTCTGGTTTAGATAATTGTGATGCTTACATCGATGATGTCATCATCAACAATGACACTTGGAAAGAACATCTAGCCACGATTCGGAAATTCTTTGACAGACTCACTGATGCATATTTGACAATCAGTTTATCTAAAAGTGAGTTTTGCCGTGCTTGTGTAACTTTTCTAGGACATATTGTGGGATATAGTCAAGTTAAACCTATAGATGCTAAGGTCAAGACTATCTCTGGTTTCCCTGTGCCTGTCAGTAAGAAGTAACTGATGTGATTTTTGGGTGTGGCCGGATACTATCGGAAATTTTTGTTCAAATTTTTCTAATATTTCTAAACCCTTGACAAACTTGTTGAGTAAGAAAAACAAGTTTCTTTGGACTGATAAATGTCAGGAGGATTTTGATAGATTAAAAGCCATACTCAAAAGTGCGCCGGTCCTTACAGCTCCAAATTTCAATCAATCTTTTAAATTATCTGTTGATGCAAGTGATGTTGGGGTTGGAGCAGTATTGATTCAAGAAGATAGAAATGGTGTTGATCATCCAGTGTGCTATTTTTCTAAGAAATTAAATAAGCACCAAAAGAATTTCTCAACAATCGAGAAGTAATGTTTGGCTTTAATATTGGCATTACAGCATTTTGAAGTTTACATTAGTTCAGCTCCTTCTCCGGTTGTTGTGTTTAGTGATCACAACCCCCTTACTTTCATCTAGAAGATGAAAAAGAAAAATCAAAGATTATTAAGGTGGAGTTTGTTTTTGTAAGAATATAATCTTAACATCAGGCACGTCAAAAGAAAAGACAATTTGATTGCAGATGCACTTTCCCGTGTATAGAACTATTATGTCATGTACACTTTGTATAATTCATAAGAGTTTTCGTATGTAATTTTATTTTACCTCATGCATAATTTACCTATTGTAAAAAGAAAGCTTTGTTATATAAAACTTTTTCTTTATGGGGGAAGTGTTACGATTATGTAATTAAATTGCTTGTGTGTTGGTTTAAATTCTTTTTTATTTTAATTTTATTTCATTACATTTTATTGTAATGATAATTTTCATTGGATTTGAATCTCTTTTCCGAAAATTGGCTTGACCCGATTAGATTATAATAATTCTTCAGCACTATTTTTAGCTCACTCTGGTTCATAGATTTCGTAAAGATCAAGATAAAACGATTTGCTATTACCAAGGTCATTTTCTGATTGCGTGATAGTTCTAATTTGTAAACAACTTTTTTTTTTTTAATGGAATTTTATAATAAGATTCGCTAAGATATTCCATGGCGGACGTGCCTACCGGTTGTGCGCTTCTATTGCGATGTTCAAATTAGTGTCTCGTAAGTCCATCACTACCATGTGATCTAAAATCGAGGTTTAAAACAGTCAATTGGTATTAAAATTATTCAGTCGTATTCTTACATCTTGAGGGAACAAGGTGTTTCTATTGTTGTTGCCAAATTGTTTTGAAGTTCATCTATTTTTTGGAATTTAATAATTTATTCTCTAGAAGACCATACAAGTGTACTTTTTTATAAAAAGTTCTGGGACAAAGAAATTCAGTGGAAATTTATTCTGGAATTCTATACGGAAACATTAGAAACTGTGATTCAATTGAGGATCTGTTACCACCAGTACAACGACCTAATCTGACGTCATCGCCTCCATATTAGAATTTCATCGAGATTCGAACCTGGATTCAATTAGAACTGTTTAGTGATAGGACTTGTATTTTTCAATCCTAGGATTCAATTTTGGATTATATTCACAAACCGTAAGTCCTATTTCCAATTTTTACATTGTTTTCTAGGGAAATAAATTATTTTGTTAAAATATACAAAGCTTGTTGACTTCACTCTTTTCTTTTGTTACTTTTGTACGAGCTTACGGGTAACAACAGGAAACACAGGACATAGGAGATCTCTAGCAAAGATCACTGAAATATATAAGGGAAGGGATCCTGACTTGGATAATGAAGCCGAGATCGGATGAACAAACCTTTAGAATACACTAGGGACAAGAAATACCCCACCAAAACTTCGTATTTAACTAAATTTTTTTCAAATTCTTTTTGGAAAAAAAGCAATACAACACATCTTAGGGAATATATTAAAACTTGAAAACAAATTTATTTTTTGGGAAATTGTGTTGGGGCGTCTATCTGGTGCACCCCCCCCCCAAAAAAAAAAAAGAAAAAAAAAGAGATTAGCATCCAGATCACCGATACGGCCCTTTGGAAACGAAGAATCTA
>JAECUM010059336.1:0-16514 GCA_016617855.1 Megalonaias nervosa | reverse complement strand
AATTTCAAAAATAATGTCTATATAATTAAGCCAAAAAGTTGTAGGGTCCACCCTCCCTGCTGCTCTTTTTGAAAATCTTTTAAAACATCATAACACGGTTGATAATCAGCCTATGGTACATTCACGTAAAATCGATCCCATATAAACCATCTTACAACCCTATTCAGCAACAGCTTGGAAATATATTACCACGCGTGGACGGTTTAGGTGTTGCTTGTGCAGAAAAATTAATGACGGAAAACTCTTTTTTTTGTGTTTTTTTGTTTTTGTTTTTTTTTTTTTTCTTCTCAATCGTTCTTTTGGCATGAAGCCATTGAATAAATGTAGTATCATTAATACGATAATGTCTTTATATTGTGTACGGAGTGGCGGAAAGACACAGTCCGCAAATCCAACTTGAGTTCAAACATGTAATGGACGAAAATCGATTATTGGAACTTGTGCTCAATGTGGAGCAAAAAGTTCACGTTTAATAATAAAAGGTTGGTAACGGTGATATCGCGAATGCATTAACAAAGTTATCAGGGACACCGTGTAGTAAATATCCGGGTGAAAACACCTTTAGCTCCCTCTCTGACCTAGATACAATTACTGTAGTCCTGGTACACAGTTTGATATACGACATGATTCTAAGAACAAACCAAAGCCTGGTGAAGCACCTATCAACCGCTTTGATACCGACATAACTTTGGCCAAACAAGCGTTGTGGCAAATTTATTTACCAGTACCAAGATTTCACGTGATTGGTTAGATGTCCAAACACCAAATGAGGTTCAGAAGGGAAATCTGTTGTTTCATGATCGTGTCCGTGATCGACAAGGTAAATTGCGCATATACAAGTACTCGCTAGCAGATACAAAGAAGCGGAATAAATGACGTCAAAAGATTCTGCAAGAGTCGCAGATGCACTCGAGTGTATTTATGCAAGTGGATCATGGTAAAGAATTTCTCGGATCTGTGGTTGTGATGTTGGCCTAACACCATGTGCGAGTACGTGTCAGACATATCAATGTACACCGCGACCAAGCTATTGTGGAACGATTTAATTGTAGTCATTCAGAACGGTTATTCGGTCATCAGCACGCACAGAAATTACTGATGTGAGCAGAACAGTCTTAGGAATGGGTAACACGACTTCCATTAGTCATATCAGCATTGAACAATGAAGTCACACGCTTGACTGGATTAAAACCAGCCCAAAGTCTGTCACTGTTACTCAGAAAATGATTTCGCAACCAGCACCGTTACAACCACTCGGAGACAATTTTGTTCGGTATTTGTATGCACCTTGACAACGTCGTCCAGCTGATACGGTATGGTATATAGGTGTATTCACGATTCCGGAACGGATTGATACTCCATGACAAACAACCTGTTACCGTTTGGGACTGTCACCGGGTGGAACAAAACCGCTTAGCCGTGTGTTTGTGCGAGAGTAATTACAAGTTGTTCCAGCAAGTACGGCACTAGCACCAGCATTTGTGTCAACACGTTAAAAATCGCTTTGCGATTCATCAGCCGCAAAAGGACGATGACCAAACGCGTAAATGGTGATTCCATTCGGGAGTATCCATCGCTTGGTATCAAACGGGGCAAACTCACTTGAGTGCATCGGTATACACCCATGCGATATTTCTTTGATCGGATCATATTTGCTGTATGTGCAAATTCACGTCGGTTTCGAAGACATTAAAGGTACAGTTCGTTTTTTGAGATCTTTTCCTACAAACACCAGTGGAACACCTTTCGCTTTCTTTTTATTTTCAGAGGCATGTGGTCCAACCACAATCGAGTACGTGTTGGGTCAACTGAAACACTATAGTTGGTCTCCTCGTCCTGAGTAGAAAATCAGGCAGTAGCTGACGATTTTGTACTGGGTATTCCATACAGATCTTTATGCCATTGTTTCATTGTCTTGAGTCGACATTCAAAGTTAATAGCAGGAACGGCACCGCTTTCAGTGGTAGAGCAGGGGCAAGGTCTTGCTGCATGGCTGATTTTACAGAGTACGACATAACTCTGGTCGCAAGGCACAACATCGAAGTCTAGTTTGAATTTAGAGTTTGCAGTGGGCCCCTTACTCGGCTACTGTGCTGAGTTATTCATTATATTTCTAGGTCGGCGTTTGTGTTCACAATGAAGTCTTGGTCATGTAACCGGCCCATTTTTATACTTCAGCTTAGAGTGTCCGTACGTTAAAGGGTTGTGGTCTGGAAGTCACAATGGTCTTTTACTAAGGTCGACTGACGATTTATTTATTTTGTAAACATACAATTTTGTGTTGATCCAGTGTTTTCACGCTTAAGTATTGATTTTGTCGGAACTGTAAAGCTTCTTTCAAGATGTTAAAAATTAAGTACTTGGTTCGATCGATAGATGAGTGTCAGTCCTTTGACTTTTCATTTGCTATGCACTTGTCTGTATCTGTCTCTTAACTGATATCCGTATGGGGGAGGGGGTCACCGCTAGCAATATTGTCTTCTGGGTATTCGTCAGTCATTGTGCCTCAACAGTCCCCTTCGACGTCTGGGTGATGGCAATGAGGGCGATGGATGTACATATAACTGTCAGTAAAGAACTCCTAAAAGTTCCAAGGCATCATACAGTTTTAAACGGAAATTGGTTATCACGTACGCTTTAATGTTGAAATTTCCAAACTCGTAGGAGTTGGGTGCAAACTCTTCCTCGTAATTTACCAGGATCATCGCTTCATGGGTGGTTTTTATGTATTTCAAGAGTTTTTCATTGTCATCCACCAGTTGAAAGTAGCGACTTGGATCTGTAATATATTCCGTCTTGGGTAATACCGATCAATGAGCTAATTTTTCTCACAAACAATTTAACATTGGCAAACGTCTTCCTTGGCTCCTTCCACGTGATCCAAAGTAACGGCTTCTTGATTTCGGTAGCGTTCTTTGAAAATGTCTTTGTCAGCTGAAGTATGGCAGTAAGAAGGATGTCCCCTAGCTTGTTGTTTAATTTTAGGAATTCGTTGACGTAGCCTGAAAAAGAAATCTTTATTGGAGTAGTCATCCTTTTGATATTTTTCTGTGGTAGGAAAGTGCCAAATTTCGTATAGTTTTAACAAGCGGTATTCACGATCCTGAGCACGAAAGAATTTGACGCCCACCCACTTTCATGTCGTGCTTGGTCCTTGTTGCAGCAAGGCTGGTCTTGATTACATGTTTCAGCACACGTATTGCGTAAAGAAAACATTCGTTTTTCTTGACAATGATGTGGTAGCACAGGATAGCATAGGTTGGTTGGGGGTAATATTCTGTTTTTAATAAACCTTCTATTGACGAATGTGTTCCAAGATGATGTGTTCTGTCAACATTTCAGGGTGTCAGGTAGGGAATCGGTGATTTTTGTACACCCAATGATACAAGGAACACACATCGATATATTTGATTTCTTCTCCACGAGATTCGTACACGTCATTTGCAAGCGTGTTGCATTGTTTTCGTCCTCCAAACAAACCGCAGCGTAGATTTAAAGGTTCGATATCCACCAAATGGCATTCTTTGGAAATGTGTCAAAACTCTGGATAGCTTTTGAAACGTCAAACGCAATCGTTCTCTCATATTTCTATCACTTGGTATCCCTGACTCATACGTCGTTGGTGTATATTCTCGTACACCTCTTCCATGGTGAACTCTGCGAAATGACCTTTCAGTTTGAGAGAAACACGTGATACATTCGTGAAATAAACATCCCTGGAATTCGTACACCGTCTGGAGGTTTGCCTGAGTTGCAACCATGCACAGAAAGACTTCCAAGATTTTTCTTCCGCCGCTTTGAATATGTTGTATTCATCTGTCTTCACTTTCACACAAGTAATGGAGCCAGTACAAAGCTTTGGCAGAATATTGACGGCTGACTGAGAGATAAGACTGAGGGGAGTATGATAGCTAGCTTATTCTCGGGCATGAGCTTCTTTCGATAGAGCAATCCACACACGTTCGAGATGGTAGATTTCCTTCAAAAGACGGATATGTGTTGAAAATTTCCACATAAATAGTGTAGAATGTCCCCATCAGCTTAGAAATATTAAACATTTCTTGAAATTTAAACGGGTTTGAAGAGTAAGTTTGTTACCAAGGGTAGAATGCTTCTCGTTGTTCTGTATGTATTGATAAGGGTCGTTGTACTGAACGCCAGGGAAATAGGGGAGCGTAACGTTTTAATTAGCTTCACTAAAAAGTGTGGAAAATAGCCTTTTGTCATTTCTGTAATTCCAAACGTTTTAGCCAGTCTACTCAAAGGCATGGCAAGATAACTCATTGAATCTTTAAACTGTATTTTCTCTACTTTCATATAAATGATTTGTTTCAGTTCATGATGACTGTGAGACATTCGTTACCTTGTTTTAATAATATTTCAAGAGAAATTGTCCATCGTATCCTAAGAAATTACGGGCGTAGCATAACGAAGGCAGTCCCCGTATTGCTGAATGTCCTCTTCGCTCCAAATGTCATAGGTAAGGTCTAAAATAGATTCAGCAAAATCGGCAAAAGTACGAGATCCTCGAAAGATTTTTTTCTCGTCCTCCTGGGATCTTATTACAATTAGGACAGTAAAAAATATCGATTATTGTATAGACTTCTCACACTCTGGATAAGGTACGCAAAAGCAGAAATGTGAATGCCAGTCTCTTGTGTAACTTCAAAGTTCAAAAAGATAAAATCCAGTTGCTTCTTCTTGTTCCCGTGGTGGTCTTCATTCACGTCTTCCTTCAGCTCATTCTGATATTTTTGGATGTAACAGTCATTCTCAGATTCCACAATGTGGTCACAAAACAGCATCTTATTCTCCCGGACAAATATGTGCCTTTATTGGTTCGAATAAGATATCCAAATACTTAACAGGTACTTTTCTGCTGGTTAACATGGTTCATGCGATGTTGTTTGTAACTAGATGGGTTGAAGATTCGCTAGCGAGTTGACCAATGAAGTAGTTCTATTCCTTCCGAAATGCATGGATTGGAAGTTAGGCACTCACGAGGTGACGTGAGTTCTCTCCTTGGTCACATATCTCAAAATAGTAAGTGTATCCAAGAAATCATCTGATACTGGTAATGACATAAAAATGTTCTTGATGCTGATATACATGAATGTATTTTCAGTCTGGGAAATCTGTCCCTTGAAACATGGGAACTTTACGAACAACTTTAGGATATACTTTCATCGTAGAACAAAGAGGAAACGCATCAGGAAGTTTCTGCATTTCAGAAACGCCTCACACGGTCTCTTTGGAGATGACTGCATGCTGCAAAAATTCTGCTCTTTTCGTTGTTTGGCTCTGTCCGATTGTCGAATGCCCTCCCATGATCATTTCCATTCTGCTATATCACTCGTCTCAACATATGTTCGACCCACGACGATCGCAAGGACTAAGTACATCTGGTCTTTTTCATTTTTAATTTGGACGATGCATGTTTTGGTAGTGTGAATGTAGCGCACCAATAACACTTTACTGCGTTCAGTGCCGTAGAGATGTGAAAAGTGGGCCATGTGATGAGTGGCTTTTCCAGTGGTGATGTTAAACTTGCCATTAGATTGTTGGACATGTTGAATTTTGTCCATGGTTAAGTTAAAATTGCCCATATATTTGATATAGGAGGAGGTGTTATTGGATACATGGTAAAAGTTGGTTAGCTGGTCAACAGTGTTTGTTGGGCATAAGGAAATTTAATGTTACACCTTTTATCTACAATCACATGTACTATGCAACACCCCAATTTTGGCTACTATTTAAATACATAACCCTACAATACAGCACCCAATTTTATGGCAATCAACACACACTCCACATATACTACCACCTATATTATCCCTCATCCGCTTTTGGATTACTATCCAGCACGCACTCCACTATCCAGCGCACGATCCAGCATCCTCGTTTTCGTTACTGTCCAAACAGATCTCCCTACAATACAATGAAATTAGTAGGAGTGCTTATACACATACGCAAACATATAGACAAGCATACTATCACACAAGGGAAGAAAGTGTTTATAGACACACTGCTATATCCTTCCGCACTATCATAAAAGAAGGTGTAGTGGATTGTTGAGTTTTTAGTTGTAAACAACACATACATACACAAGCACAAAAGAATTCGCAAATACGATTAGTATCTCTCTTTTCTGGTGATCTTGGTGACCTTGAAATTTTACTAGACCCAGACCCAAATAAACATGTTTACTTCTAATAATAATGGTCCGGATATTAAACCCAATCACACAGAGAATATTTTAGCTCTGTTTTAGTTGTTTGCAGAATAAAATTTAAAAAAATCAATAATTCAGGTCAAGTAGAAAATAAACTTGAATTTGGATAAGTCCAACATACAATGTTAAATTTCAATAGCAAAAATTAAAACAGCTAACTGTCAAAAAATGCAGTGTCTGGGTCTGGGTTATCGGAATTCCCCTACAGTTTACATGGCGTAACTGACATAGTCCAGGTTATACATGTATATTATAATTTTAGTAATTGGCATTCTAATGATAACTAACATTTTATTTTCTAGAAGGTTATTTTCCATTAGGTAATGGCCTTTTTGTGAAAATGTTAATTTTGACCTGAGGTCAAGTCGAAGACTATATAATCTTGTTACTGGAAAGATTATTCATTCGTGCTTTAATATCCGAGCAGAATCAAATTATTGTTGTGTACAGTACTTGATTTGGAATTAATCAAATTATTTCTTCTCTGGCAATACTAAAGTGCTCTGATAACATCCTTGGAAACAAAGACTTGAATTTCTAAAAAGGATTTAATTCATGGTTTGTGTTATAGTGATCCAACAAAAGACTGTTGTTACATCAACACTTTACGAGCCATCACAGGCACATCAACACTTTCAGCCTTGGATTTAATTTGGATTTCCACGAAAGTTTATTCAGAACATTATATATTAGGACTTGTGTCAGTAATTCTAGGATAAATTGGGATTTAATTCGCAATATCGGAAGTTCTTGTTTTACATTTTCACTTTGTATTCTAGGGAAATAAATTATTAGTTGAATTTTAGTAGTATAGTGGGGTACCGTAGCGACAATGGGAATTAGCATTACAGACCCCCCCTGGGCCAGTATAGCGACAAGAAATAAAATCTCACCCTGGGCCTGTATAGCGACAATGGAAAATTGAGTAGAGGGACTAGAACACCCTGGGCCTGTATAGCGACAATGGAAAATTGAGTAGAGGGACTAGAACACCCTGGGCCTGTATAGCGACAATGGAAATTTTGTAGAGTGGCGACTAGGAGACTGTGGGTTTGTAGAGCGATAAGCGACAGGTGGCATGACGTCACACTGGTAACAATGTAGCAAAAAGAGAAGTACTGTGACGTCAGGCTACCTGAGAGAGGGTTATAGACAAACACGAATCAAGAGCGTTCGTGTTTCTTTTAGTAGAGGAAGGGTTTTATATATATTCGTTTAGGGGGAGACCAAATGAAAATTAAGATCTTTTCGAGGTATTGGAAGTGGCCCTGAAAAGGGCCGTTGTTTGTTATGTGATGTTAACACCATTCTGTTAACATACAGGACATCGCATAGGTCTTCTTATCTTCCTCAAATTTCTCAAAGTTTGTCTTAAACTGTGTCTCACTTCTGGTCCGTAGATGAGAGTCCGCTTAAGACAGCCTTGTCTTTCCACATAACATCTTCTTTTCCAAAGAGTGGCACCGGTGATCCGGATGACAGTCCATTTTGTTTTCACATACATGGGTAAGTCTGTACGGAACAGCATTGAGGATACCAAAGTAGAGGATTCTACGTCGATCAACATCTTCTCTGTGACGAGAACAGGTGAAGGGCATGAAGTGAACCGCGTTTATTTATAGTGGAAGACCGGATCGAAACGGATTGAAAGGGTTCACCAATCCCAACACGCGTTACAAAATTCAGTCACTTCGCGGAGTCTGTCTTCCAATCCGAAGAGAGCTACCTGTGACGTCACATTTCCTATATAGGCACACTAGCGTCTGTGCGCAGTGAATCGATGCGGTAGTGTTTTGTGAAACATGACGGAACCTAAGAAGACAATGAATTGGGGTGCACCGGCTGTGGAGACGAGAAGTAATGGTACAGCAGCAGCTACCAAAGTGAACACAGTGCTACTTCCCGAAGAGGTTGATTTCAACTGGGATTTAGTGGATTTTTTATCTTCTTCCCAAGAATTTGTTCCGGTACCAGTACCTTCGCCACTTTCTCCTTCATTACCACGTGTCGACGATTTTAAACAAAGACAGAGAGAAGAATTGGAGAAATTTTTACAGCAGCAGAAAGAAGCAGAGCAAGTATTTCTTCTTGAACAGAAACAGCGAGAAGAAGAAGAAGAGGCAAGAAGGAAACAACAGGAAGAAGAAGAAGCAGGAGAGAAGAAACAAAGTCTAGGAGAGAAGGAGAACAGCGAAAGTCAAACGGTCACGGTACTCTTGGACATTTTGGCCGAGTTAAGAAGTCTGAAACAAACGTATCAGACTTCTTTATTACGACCCAAGAGAAAAAGACCTTCCCGAGCCAAACAACCTAACCCTGTGACTACACCACAGATACCACCCCTAGTGATATCTACTAGATCATTGACAGGAGCAAGTCCACAAGTAGGCCTTGGCCGTGGCAAAGGCTTAAGACAGTTAAAGCGAATTGATTCTCGTTCCTGAGTTTGTTCTAAGGAAAAACAAACACTCAACAGTCCTTTTCAGGGCTACCCAATACTCTCGAAAAGAGTGACTATTCATTTTGCCAAAATCAATTAAAACTCAAAATCCCTTCTTTAACCCTATGATGTACGTGTTGTGAGTGTATGAGTGTAGGTCCTTATTATTTCTAAATAATGAAAACCAAGAGACACTTACTTTTTTTTCAGTTTGGTCTATTCTGTTACAATTTTTTACAATTCAATATCACAACATAACACAACACAACACTTTTAAAAAAGTTCATAGATTTCTTCTGTGTCTTTTTTCTTTCACTCTCTCTGTTTTTTCAATTTCTTCACTTTTACACTTTTTTCCTCTTCTTCGTCTTCTTCTTCCTCACATTTTTCTCGTCTTCTTTTCTTTTCTGTCTTCTCTTTCTGAACGTGTCTGGGTTCTTCTTTTGTCAAGGCTACCTCTGTTTCTTCTTCCTCCTTCTCCTGCTCCTGTTGTTTCTTAGGGCACTCTGAAGACCAATGTCCTTTCTCTTGACAATGATAACAGGTATCTTGACTTTTGTTTCTTTTGACACTGGCCTTGCTTCTTTGACGGTCTGGACATTCTGTAGCCCAATGCCCTTTCTTTTGACAGATATAGCAAGTATCTTGACTTTTATCTCGAAAGGAAGGAGAGTAGTCCGTTGGCTTGTCTGAAGAAAACTTTCTTATCACACCTCGCAATGCTCTAATCAGAAGTTCGATCTGTGTGGGTTCTTCCATTGTGCTGGTCGGCTTGAGAGCGAAATGAATACTGAGAGGGGAGTCACTAGCCCTTTATATATGCCCTGGTCTGACATAGATATATAGGGGTTCATGGTGTTTCACAGGTAGTCATTTGACTTTTTGCCGTCAAGATGAAACGATCGCATCATTTCGAAAAGAAAGAAGAAGAAAGCAAGAGGCAGAAACGTGATTTATCGCCTCGCACAGTAGCTGAAGTCTTGGCACAAATTCATGCCAGCGATTTTGAAGATGAGATGAGTGAACCAGAATCGAAGCCTAAAGAGTCTACACCAAATCAAAGTCCATTACCATTCGTAAACCCTGAAAAGTACTACCACATTCGGGAGACGGACAAACGCTCTTCCAGAAAATTTAGAACTACAGCCTACACGTACGCAGTGAAATTTAAAGATTTCAGGTCTGACGTACCCTTGGAGAAAGCAGAAGGGTTCATCACCGATGTGTGGGATTCTTTGTTAACCACACTAAAACGGCAATGTCGAGCCAAAGAAGACGATCGCTTGAGACTTTCTATTCATCACGACAATTTGAAGCTCCCGTTTGGATCGAGTTTAGCAGTCCATCAGAATTGACACCTTCCAAAATCATGGACAAGATTCAACACGTACAACAATCTAACGACAAATTTCACATCACGGACGGAAAAGCGACACTGTACATGACCCACGTGTCTCTTCCCCAAGGGACAGGTAAAAAAAAGTTGATGTTGGTAGACAACTTGCGTAACCTCAAGCGTAGTCTCGTCCAAATTAACAATCCAAAAGACAAGATGTGCTTAGCCCGTGCCATCGTGGTGGGACAAACGTATGCTGACAAGAACGATACGGTAGAATGGAAAAGAGCCTGGAAAACTATTCAACAATCGGACCGAGCCAAACAACGAAAAGAAGCAGAACTCCTGTTACAGCAAGCGGGGTTAGCTAAAGACACACCCTGTGGCATTCCTGAAATGCAAAAGTTGTAAGACGTCTTGGCTCCACGTTACACCTTGAAAGTTCACCCTCAAGAAGTGCGCGGACCTCTGTTGTTTCGAGGTCAAGATTTTAAAGACGGAAAATACATTCACGTCTATCATCACGATGAACATTTTGATGCCATTACCAGTATCACTGCATTCCTGTCATACAGTTATTACTGTGAGAAATGTGACTATGGCTATAACAATCGAGAGCAACACAAGCATTGTGGATCGAAATGCTCAGGATGTTTAGCTTCTACACCCTGTCTGGACGAAGGACAAGAACGAGTGCATTGCTCTGTTTGTCAGCGCACGTTTGTCAGTCCTGCCTGTTACCAACAACACCTAAAGACGCAAGGTTCACAGCAGAAATGTGCTTGTCAGCTCTTGAGATTGTGCCCTACTTGTGGACAAGGCATACGTACCAACAATGCCAAGGCGCACGTCTGTTCAGGAAAGAAGCGATGTCACATTTGTCGCCAAACCGTGGACTTGGAACACCAATGCTACATTCAAAAATACCATTCCAAACATGAAGAAGAAGAAGAGAATGACCAGAAGAAGAAAGGGAATTTCATCTTTTTCGATTTCGAATGCATGCAAGAGACTGGCATTCACATTCCTAATTTCTGCGTGGCTCACCGAGCGTGCGAGAAGTGCATCCAAGAGCCTATCTTGACTCATTGCCCTTACTGCAGCAAGATTCCTGGAGGACGTGAAAAAATCTTTCGGGGATCGAACACACTGGCCGATTTTGCCCAATGGATCTTAAACCCTATCGACGAGACGTGGAGCCAAGAAGATATCGAACGTTACGGAGATTGTCATCGCCATGCCACGGTGATGGCTCACAATTTCTCGGGATACGATGGACAATTTCTGTTGAGATACTATACGGAACAAAGTACCGAACGTCCGAAAGTAACTTTGAACGGAGCCAAAATCATTTCCATGCAAGTGGGACAAGTACAGTTTAAAGATTCAATGAGTTACTTGGCTATGCCTTTGAGCCGCATGCCTAAAACGTTTGGCATGACAGAAATGGCCAAAGGCTATTTTCCACACTTTTTCAATACCGAAGCCAATCAACACGCCGTTCTACCCCATTTGCCTGAGGCTCACTACTACGACCCCGACAACATGCGTACCGAACAACGAGAAGCTTTCTACGCATGGTACCACACTCACGCTTCGGACCCTTTTGACTTTCAAGAAGAAATGTTAAAATATTGTCGTTCCGACGTAGACATTTTACGTCGCTGCTGTGGAAAATTTCGAGAACTGTTCATGGAACACGGAGGGATCGATCCTTTGAAAGAAGCTTGTACCATTGCCAAAGCGTGTTCCTTAGTGTATCGTCAACGATTCATGCCCGAAAACACCCTAGCTGTCATCAGTCCTCAAACGACAATTTTGTCAAACGTCAATACTCGGTCAAAGCCCTACGTTGGTTACATTACTTGTGTGAGAAGGAAGACAAATGGATCCAACACGCTCGCAACGGAGGAGGCGAAAAGACCATCGGAAGGTATTCGGTAGACGGCTGGGACTTAGAAAACCCCAAGATTGTGTACGAGTTTAACGGGTGCTTATTTCACGGATGTCCCATCTGCTACCCTCAACGTGACACTAAAAACCAGTTTTACAACGGATCATGGAAGACTTGTACCAGGCCACTTGTCAGCGACGCTTGAAGTTAGAAGAGCAAGGTTACCAAGTAGTGGAAATGTGGGAACACGAGTACGATCAGCGATTGAAAACCGATCCCGAGTTTAAGCGCATCGTGGAAAGTTACAAGCTGGTGGACCCTCTGAACCTGCGGGACAGTTTGTACGGAGGACGGACGAATGCCACCTGTTTGCTGTACCAAGTCGACGAGGAGAAAGGAGAAGAAATCAAATACTTGGATGTGTGTTCTCTGTATCCGTACGTGTGCAAATATTGTCACTTTCCCGCAGGGCACCCACAATTGCTGACGGAACACATTGACGTGGACAATATTCGACAATACGAAGGATTGATCAATGTAAAGTCTTGCCTCCCACGAACTTGTACCATCCCGTTTTACCACATCATTGCCAAGGAAAACTGATGTTTCCCTTGTGTCGTACTTGTGCTGAAACGTGCAACCAAGACCACCCTTGTCAGCACACTCAGGAAGAACGAGCCTTGACGGGAACGTGGGTCAGCGTGGAATTGTTTAAAGCTCTGGACTTGGGATACCAACTGTTAGAAGTGTACGAAATTTACCACTTTCCCAAGACAGAAAAATACCACAAGGGCGACGATTCTCAAAAAGGCATTTTTGCAGACTACGTGAATGCCTTTTTGAAACTGAAACAAGAAGCTAGCGGATACCCTTCCTGGTGTCACACTCCCGACGACCAAACAAAGTTCAAAGAGAAATACTGGAAGCAGGAAGGCATCACTTTAGACCACATCGAGAAAAACGAAGGAAGGCGATCGTTTGCCAAAGTGATGTTGAATTGTTTGTGGGGCAAAATGGCACAACGACCGTGTTTACCCAAGACGGAGTATTTGACAGAACCTTTCCGATACTTGCAGATGATTCACGACAAAACCAAATACATGAAACACGTGGACGTTGTTCGTGAGGACTTGCTCTTAATCAATTACGAAGAAGAACTGGACTTTGTAGAAGCTGACGAATTTGGAAATGTCATCATTGCGGCCTACGTGACAGCCCATGCTCGCTTAAAACTGTACGAAGCTTTAGAACTATTAGGAGATCGTGTGCTGTATTTTGACACGGACAGTTGCATCTACATTGATCGCCTGGGCCAACCTCACCCTGTCATCGAAGGAGACCGTTTAGGAGCCTGGACGGACGAGCATCCCGACCACAAGATTCTAAGTTTTGCAAGTGGCGGTCCCAAAAATTACGGCTACGAATACCGAGACAATCAAGGAGAAGTGCACACGGAGTGTAAAGTGAAAGGATTGACTCTTAATTATCGCACCAGTCGAGTGGTGAACTTTAGCATATTGAAAGAAGCCTTGCAGTCTGGACAGGATCGAAACTTTAAAGTGACCACCCACGAACCGCACAAGATTGTACGTTTACCCACACACCAAATCGTCAGTCGACCTTTGGAAAAAGTTTATCAAATCGTGTACCAGAAGCGAGTTCGGCTTCCCAATCACTTCACTTTACCGTACGGTCATGCCGATATTGGTCAGCATATAAAAAAGGACAACGTTCAAGGTCGATAGTTCATTGTGACTACCATTGCTAAGCGAGAAAGATGAATCCATTCACACAGCAAGTATCCAGTAAGAGTAAACTCAAGTACGATGCTGTGCCTTGCGATGGTAGGGATGCCGTACGCTATGACCTTAGTGATTCAGCACCACATCATCATGGGAACTTTGCTATAACTACTACTTCTACTACCATGCCTACCATGGAAAGTGATGCTGTACGTGTCAAACCTGACGGATGTGAAAGCGATGCCACTCGTTATCGCACACCTTTTCACTTTACTGGTTTTCATGGTGGATGGCCACCTCCACAGGAAACCAAGCGACTACCACCCTACGGATGTCATGTAAAACTGAGCAAACTCCTAAGGATTTCACCGTACCCTCATCGAAATGAACCTGTGAAAGACGAATATTCGTTCCCTGTGCGTTTGCCAGAATACTGTGATTTTGAAAGTCGATTGCAACCCTTCCAAGGAAAATGGCCAAAATATCTAGGAGGACCTACCCCCGAAGAATTAGCCAGAGCTGGATTTATCTACTTGGGCGAAGGAGATAAAGTCAAGTGCTTCAGTTGCGGTGTCTCACTTCACCAGTGGGAGAAGAAAGATTGCGCTTACCTGGAACATGCTCGATGGTCTCCAGAGTGTCACTACCTGCCTTTAGTGGGACCTCGTCATTGAAGTGACCCTACCATGTTGTGTAAAAAGCTAGCTACGGAGTTAGGAGTCCAACGTTGGACAATCCCTAGACAAGTATTTAAACCCGATGTAAAAAATAATCTTCAAAGATTACCAAACGAATTGCAAGAGAAGATCTACAAGGACATATGGCAGGGACTTGCCAGAGCCAAATCTCAATTAGTGACTGTAGAACATTTGTGTCGAGAAATTCATAAGAGGAAATTGACCAAAGTCAACAAACAAGTCCGATTTGTCTGGATCAAGGGTGCGTTCGTTCTACTATTTCGCTTTACACCATTTACATTTGAAGATTTTATTGACATTCTTGACCGTTTCCTGGAATGGCAGTGGTCAGAAATTACCCACTACGTTCATTGCTTTCGCTCTAGGAGAAGTGTTTGACTGACATGGTTATGGATACTTTACAAGAGAACATTCGTGCTTTGCCTGTGGAATTGAGAGAACGCATTTACCGTGAGTTCGTCAAAATACAAGTGAAACGAAAAGAATCATTGCATCCGTTACGTCACCGATGTTGGAACCACTGGTACCTAAATGCTATAAGAGGATTGATTCTGATGAAAGTGTTCCAGGGGTCAGACATTGATCAACTACTCGTGAGCAAGAAGGATTGTGTTGTTGATAGTGATTATTTTTACTACCAGGTACACTTATTGCATCGAATTCCAGAAGAAGAGCTAGAGGGTTACCAAAATCTTGTACACAATGTAAACTTAGATAAAGAGGAAACTTCTGAACGATGTGTGATGTACAAGTTAGTGACTAAATATTTTAGATACGTCGACGGAATACGACCACTTCTGTGCAAAAAGTACACTTATAGCTGCCGAAAAAAGAGGGTATAAAAACGTTCTACCATGCCACGACCTTTATCATTCGTGATACAACAGATTCCGTGGAAGGAAATCAATGACAGTATTCAAACGGTAGAGGATTACCAACACCTATTACGAGAACTGTCTCCATTGAATTGGGGTCGACGTGTAGTGTGTGTCTTAGTGACTTGCTTTCTGGGATTTCGTTTACCAGCTGATTCTTTGTGGACTCTTTACGAACAGTACCTATTACTCCAAAACAAAACATGAAAGTGATGCCTTTAAATGTCCACGAGAGACTCATTCTGCTCAAAGCTTTGCGCTTTCATTTGGATACTTCTCAACCTCTACGGGAAAACAAGATTCGTCAACTTTTAGGTACTGAAGATGTGTACGACGACGTGTGTGTAGCTTGTGACTTACACCCTCACTGGACAGATGTACGTGACTGGAAACGTTTGGGGTTTGAGGCTTGGGCTAAAGAAGTGGCACACTATGCCCAAGATTTGTCATCCTAAAACATTAAAACGTACCGTGAAAAAAGTCACTTTTAAACCTGTGTTAGTGTCCATACCAGAAGAACAGTCTGTCACCGAGGAAAACCACTCTCTTCAAGACAGGACTGTCATTGACATTCCTGAAAGACCATTTCGGGAGGACCCTTGTGTGACTGAACCAAGGAATGTACAGACTCTCAGAACATTACACACTACTCCTACGATTTCACCTCTTGATCACAAAAAATGTTGTACAGAGACTTGTTTATATTCCACTATGGTCGTTTTGTTGTGTTTTTTATTCCTGTACTTAACCATATGGCTTTTATGTATTTTTGTCTTTCGTGTTGTTCACCAATAAAGATGACAATAAACGTGTCCTGAAAAAGTATAAAAACTCTTGTCTTGTCTGTCTTCGTGTCACAAGTGACATTTTATTACACTACTACTACTATGGCTACCTCTACTGTCTCTGCTCCCTCTTCCTCCACTGTCAAAGTCATTGACGAACACGTAGATCGGACTAGTTGGGAGGCCTTGTATCTTCGCCATCCCTTTAACATGCTTATTGCTGGACCTAGTGGTTCAGGCAAAACCGAATTTGTCAAACGTTTGATCGAACATAAACATCATTTGATCGATCGTCCTCTTCAACGAATCGTGTGGTGCTATAAAGAGTGGCAATCGGCGTACAGTCTTCTGCGAGAAAGTCAAGGCGATTCCATCGTCTTTGTGGAAGGCATTCCTGTCGAAGACGACGGAATCGTGTCTGACCCTAGTCAAACTCATTTGGTTATTTTTGACGACACGTTAGGAGAAGACGAAGAAGAAATTAAACTCTGGTTTACGCGCAAAGGGCATCA